>CAUYQV010124115.1:0-17306 GCA_963574575.1 Galagoides demidoff | reverse complement strand
ATAGTCATTATTGGCTGAGCATGGACTGAATCCCAGCTCTACAAATTCCTACCCCGAGGCTTTTTTCACTACTACAAGGATATGTTGTCATATGTTCTCAGAAATGCATTCATATTGAAGGGATCTTATATAATTTGTATATGCTATAGATGGTGACTTGTCTGTAGGAAACATCCTTTGTTCTTAGGATCTTTGCTTATGACCTCAATAGTCCATCTAGGAAATATATTCTCTCCTTTTTTTTTTTGTTTGTTTGTTTCCTTGAGACAGAGTCTCAAGCTGTTGCCCTGGGTAGAGTGCTGTGGTGTCACAGCTCACCGCAACCTCAAACTTTTGGGCATACGCAATCCTCTTTCCTCAGCTTCCAAGTAGCTGGGACTACCAAACTTCCACCAGGCTAAACTTCCACAACGCACGCCTATTTTTTGGTTATAGTTGTCATTGTTGTTTGGCAGGCCCAGGCTGGATTCAAACCCGCCAGCTCTGGTGTATGTGGCTGGTGCCTTAGCCTCTTGAGCTACTGGTGCTGAACCATATTCTTTCCTTTTGTATTGCAAAGGAATCCCAGGATATTTTTGAATGTTGTTGGCATGAGAGGGACTTAATCAATCATTTACTCATTTGCCTATTCATCCATATGTGTTGCTCACATATTATGTGCCAAGCATCATTCTGAATCTGTAGATACAGGGATGGAGAGACGCAATACCTGCCCTCAAAGAACTATCTTTACGGTTTAGTAGAGGGAATATAAATAAAATCAACAATTATAATTAAATATGATGTGAATATAGTAAAGATATGTACAAGTTAACCAGTTGGATGAAAGTATTCCAAATTGTATATAGAAACAACCCACTATACCCCATGATAGTATTAATGTACACAGCTATGACTTAATAAAAAATAAAAAAAAAAGATATGTACAAGTGATAACTGTTATAAACTGACTGTTGAAGCAGGTTTTTTCATTTGTCTTTGTGTATCTTAGAAGACTGGGAGAATAAATACATGTGTCTTCCTATGAAAATCTGGGAATGTTTCTCAGAGGCTGAAGATGAGACCCAGAAGACTTTGAAAGTGAAGGGCAGATCAGACAAAGGAAACAGCATAAACAGAGTCACAGAAAGTTGAAAAGTTGTAGTATATTTGGGGAGTTAAAGGTTAAAGAAGTGTGAGGAGAGTGGATCTGAGACAGGACAGATATTCAGGGGCCAGAATACAATGTTCTTGTCTGCTAGTCTAAGAAGTTTAGATTTTATCCCATAGGTAGTGAAGTGCATCACTATAGAATTTACAGAGCTTTATTTGGTTCGGGAACACTCTAAAAATGAAGAAAAGCAGAAGACCATGATGACTAAGGAAATGACAATAATACTTATATAAGACTTTATAATTTGTAAGGAATTTTTATCCTTAAATGTTCCCAGCAGTACTATAAAGCGTAATTATTATTAAATTACAGATAAGGAAATTAGATCTAAGAGAGATTTGTTCATTCTTTCATTCTCTCATTCTATATTAAGGCACTTTCCTAGGCACTAGAGATACAGTGTTAAACAAAGTCACTTTCCTCACAATCATCTTTAAGTTGATTATGCCCAACATCATAGCTAAAAGGCAGTGGAGCTAGATTTGAACACAGATGATCTGATGCAAAACCTCAGGCTCCTACTGTGCTACATAGTGTCTAAAGACAAATAACATGTGAAGGATGAAAATACCATTGAATTCATTTTGCTTCAGCCAATGCTTGCAGCTTACATAATTAGCCTTCTTTCCCCCTAATCGCCAACCTGCTAAATAGTAATGTGAAGGAGGAGATAATAAAAGTGTAAGTCTCATCTTTGGTAATCCTTGTTACATTGTTTTCTTTTTAACTTATCTCTCCTAGAATCTACTCCTATATTCTCCTTTTAAAGTGTGACTAACAATTAACTTTAAAATGTGATTTTTATAATAGAAAAAAGGATATGGGATTAACTTTCAAATTTAATTCAGATGTCACAGAAATGTTTCTAGCTATTTAGAAATGGCTATAATAGCTGACTATTTATTATATCAATAGCAATACCTTGATGATAACACTGTGGAAGCAATGGCCTTTCGGAAGAGTGCCAAAGAATTACTGCAACTAGCAGCCAAAACATTAAACAAATTGGGAGTACAGTTCTGGCTGAGCAGCGGAACTTGTCTAGGTAAAATTCTTATTATGCTCCTTTTGTCTTTTTGTTATTTCATCCTCTCTGATTTTCAAGATGACTGCTTGAGATGACAAAACATCAGTTATATTTGAGATGTCATATTTATAGAAAAAATAAATATATGTAAATGGAGCAAGGATCTATTTTTTTTTTAAAGAAATTAATTTCAGAAATATACAGTAGAATGTTAGGAAGGCCATGTTGGCATTTACCTAAAATTCTAAGTAATGTTTAAAATTTGTATCAGAGTATATATACTGTACAGTAGTCCCCCTTTGTCTGTGGAGGATACATTCTAAGACCTCCAGTGGATGCCAGAAACCTCAGGTAGTACTGACTCTTATCTATACTATGTTTTTTCTTATGCATGTTTGCTTATGATAAAGGTTTTATACCAGGCACAGTAAGAGATTAACAACAGTAAGTAATGATGAAATAGGACAGTTATAACAGTATGCTATAAGAGAAGTTGTGTGGGTGTGGTTTCTCTCTCAAAATACATTGTACTGTCCACTCTTGGTCTTCTTTTGGTGACATGAAATGATAAAATGCCTACATCATGAGATAAAGTTAGATGAATGACATTAGCATTGCGACGTAGTGTTAGGCTACTATTGAAAACTATTTAAAACTTCTGAATTATTTATTTCTGGAATTTATTATGTAATATTTTTAGACTGTGGTTGAGCACAGGTAAGTGAAATTATGGAAAGCAAAACTGTAGATGGGAAGTAATACTGTAACTGATTCAGGTAATCCATAAATTAGCATTTTATTATTTCTATACCAAAGATTTTTATTGCATCTTTTAAAAACTCTGTATTTCCTTATATATCATGTAAAGGGCTTACATTCACCAAAAGTTTCTAATTAGAGGGAGAAGCGAGTATCATAAAGTCTTCTACTACCCCTTTCTAGGTCATTGATAGTGTCATTGATTGGATACCACTGTTCATCTGAGATGGAAATATAGACTTTTCTACGGTTCTCAATCAAATTGTTATTAGAATTTGAGAAAGATTTATGTCTACTATCTATTAGAATATAGAATTATTTAGAATCTTAAATTTTGCTTGATTTGTTTCTGCTTAATTATAGTTTATTAAATTGTATTATAACTGTATTTGTACAAAAGTTAACTCAGCTCCTCCATTTTATAGGAGAATTTTGAGAGTGAACAGAAATGCCATTAATAACTGTGCTGGTACAATAGGTATAAACTGAGATATGTGGTTAACCTATTGGTCTTTGTAGAAAATTCACATGGTTCTTCCTTTCAAAGAACCTACCATGATAATAAGCCCTCCCCCAAAAAGAGTGCATCTCATACATTTAAGGTTTAACTTCTTAGAAGCAAGACTGTTTTATAATGTATTATTATATAACATAATATCATTTTTTAATGTATCATTAAAAATACTTCTTGGCTCAGCGCCTGAAGGTGCCAGCCATATACACCTAAGGTGGCAGGTTCGAATCCAGCCCAGGCCGCCAAACAATGACGGCTGCAACCAAAAAATAGCCAGGCGTTGTGGCAGGTGCCTGTGATCCCAGCTACTTGGGAGGCTTAGGCAGGAGACTCTCTTGAGCCCAGGAGTTGGAGGTTGCTGATGCCACGGCACTCTACCCAGGGGGACAGCTTAAGGCTCTGTCTCAAAAAAAAAAAAAAAAAACTTCTTAAACGTTTGTCATGATTTGTTTTGAGCTTTTAGCCTCATAGTTTTCTTGTTAAGTACATTTATGAAATTAGGAAGTTTTATCAGGTGATATTTAAGGAGGCTTCTATTTTTAATAGTTTACAATTCTTTGATAGAATACCATTAGAATTCTAAACAATATTAACCAATAGCAATGCCTATAATGATAACTGTAGTTATTTATTTACTTTAAAAATAATTTGTATGGAATCATTAGAAGGATAATAGGAAAGACCTAGAAGTACTTAATAATATTAAGGTCTAAATTTTAGTTTTTTAGAACAATGCTATAATACCTAATTGAGATGGAGATAAATGTAGTAAATTCTTTTTTTTTCTTTTGAGACAGAGCCTCAAGCTATCCCCCTGGGTAGAGTGCTGTGGCATCACAGCTCACAGCAACCTCCAACTCCTGGGTTCAAGCGAGTCTTCCGCCTCAGCCTCCCAAGTAGCTGGGACCACAGGCACCTGCCACAACACCCAGCTATTTTTTTTTTTTTTTTTTTTGCTTTCAGCTGTCATTGTTTTGGTGGGCCCGGGTTGGATTTGAACCTGCCAGCTTAGGTGTATGTGGCTGGTGCCTTAGCCACTTGAGCCACAGGCTCCGAGCCAATGTAGTAAATTCTTTTTTTTTTTTTTTTTAATTTATTTTTTTGAGACAGAGCCTCAAGCTGTCCTCCTGAGTAGAGAGCTGTGGCATCACAGCTCACAGCAACCTCCAACTCCTGGGCTCAAGCAAGTCTCCTGCCTCTGCCTCCCAAGTAGCTAGGACCACAGGCGCCCGCCACAACGCCCGGCCATTTTATGGTTGCAGCTGTCATTGTTGTTTGGCGGGCCCGGGCTGGATTCGAACCCACCACCTTAGATGTATGTGGCTGGTGCCTTAGCCACTTGAGCCATAGGCGCCAAGCCAAATTCTTAAAAAATATCTTTTGTCAGTGTGTTGAAAATTAAACCTGACACTACTTTTGTTTTTTTATATGACCCATCAGGTACTGTTTTAGAGCTAAGTTCTACAAACTATTGCTCAGGAAAGGTATATTGGTTAATCAAAATAATCCAATATTTTTTATCTTAAAGGCAACCTTCATCACTAGAGATTAATGATGAAATATTCTCAACAACTTAACTTTTTTTAAGGGATGGCCCAGTTAACATTAAGAAAGCTAATGGTTTATTCAGATATTAAAAATATGTCATAAATGTTTTTTGAGGAAGCTGAGAATACTCAGGCCAGTAAAAATATAGTAGAACTTCAATAGTGGACCACCTTCCTAAATTAACCATGTCCTAAAGTTAACCTAATTTTCATAGACTGGACATGCACCACATGTACATATAGGTACAATAGGCCTAGTTCCTTATGTTGATCCTCTGTATGTTGACCAGTTTGTTGTAGTACCTTGTGTAGTCAACTTACAGAGGATAGGCAGATGGTGCAGGTGATTCCAATAACCAAGCATTTAATTGTTTTAAAAATAATTTTGGTAAAGTAGAATTATTAAGTCTAATCCTGTGGAATAAAATTCATTGTTATAATGATCATCCATTATAATGACTAATTTTTTCCAAACCTACATTTAAAAAAAATTATCTTTTTTTATTTTTAAAGGATGGTATCGGCAATGCAACATTATTCCTTATAGCAAAGATGTCGACCTAGGAATTTTTATACAAGATTACAAACCTGAAATTATTTTAGCATTTCAGGATGCAGGACTCCCACTCAAACACAAATTTGGGAAGGTTAGTAACAAAAATCAGCTTCATTTTGTAAGTAGCCTCTCAATGGTAAAGTTTATATTAAGCAACTCAGACATGGTTAAAAATGCTACCTGCATCATTTTATCAATCAGTATTGACCAAGACAAATTCAGTACAAGCTTTATACCACTTGGAATTTTTGCACTATCTAGAAAAATCTGCTTTTTATTAACAATGAGGAAAGAAGGATCTTGGACTCTAATAGATGAATTTATTGCCATTATATTAGCCAACAATATAAAATTAATAATTAAGAATCCCACCCACCCTAACTGAAGTTATATCGTTTCTCTTGAGTCATTTAATTTTATGTTTACTCAAGTATGGATATCATTATCAACACAAAATATTCCATAGATTGCTAAGGGGTAGAAATATAGAATAATTTCAAACAAATACTTTAATTTCTTATCTCATGTGTCCTGGATTATTGCAAGTTTCTCAGAGGTCAACCAGGAATAGATCATGGGCTAGATGAAATCTCCTTCTAAACTATTTCATTTCTATGTACTGAGCCCATGATTTCTTACAGTCATCCTGCACTTAATTTGTTTGTTCCTAGGGAGGTGTCCAACAAACCAAATAGAAGTGTGTTTAATCATTGGAAAACTATTTTTCCTGTCATAAATAATCATTCTATTTTATTAAAAATATTTCATAAAACACTTTCCTAAGGTCAAAGTCAAAGCAATAAAGCTCTAGTCATTTAGCAAATAGTTACTGACCATTCACTGTGTGTCTTGCACTATCCTCTTTACCTGGAACACAAAGATGAATAAATTACAGTTCTTACCCTTGAGAAGCTATGTAATTGGGAGGGAAAAAATGTCATAAATAATTCTTTTGTGTAGTGCTATAAAAGACAGATGTATCAAGTCCAATAGGGACATAATTATTTGAAGAATAAATTTAGGGAAGTACTTTAGGGAAGTACTCTAAGAATTCTTCTTTTCTTTACCTTAATATTTTATTCTTTTTTAAAATGCACATAATGTAATAATCTATATTGTCCAAGTAATTATGATGAATATCACTTTACTTAAATATTTATCTATTGATCATGATGAGAGACTTATTTCCTGTTATTTTACTTGGTTATTAAAGGGGATAACTTTTCTTTTTCTTTCTTTTTTTTTGAGACAGAGTCTCACTATGTCACCCTTAGTAGAGTGCCTTGGCATCACACTGCACAGCAACCTCAAACTCTTGCTTAAGTGATTCTCTTGCCTCAGCCTCCCAAGTAGCTGGGACTATAGGCATCCACCACAACGCCTGGCAATTTTTGGTTGTAGTTGTCATTGTTCTTCGGCTGGCCCCAGCTGGATTCAGACCACCAGCTCCAGTGTATGTGGCTGGCACCCTATTGGCTGAGCTATAGGCACTGAGCCTAAAGGGAGTAACTTTTCTTTGACCCTTTCCTTCTTTAACCAGAAAGCTGATCTGGAACAGGATGTTTTTATTTTCTCTGCAGTGATAACTTAACCACCATAAGTGATTTACTTTGAGTTGCTTTGAGTTGCTGTCAGTTGTTAGGAGCAGTTATTTTAAATGCAATGAAAGAAATTAAGTGATGGCGTGTTACTGATGCATCCCAGTTTCAGAGATGTATAACTTGAAAAAACATCTTAGAATTAATACTCTATATGTGTAAAACATAAGAACCTTTTTTAAAAATAAATTTTTTAAAAATGTGTATCCTTTATTTCAATCTGTAAAGGTTTTCATCTTTCCCCACAGGTAGAAGACAGCTTGGAATTATCCTTCCAGGGAAAAGATGATGTAAAACTTGATATTTTTTTCTTCTATGAAGACACTGACCACATGTGGAATGGAGGCACTCAGGCCAAAACAGGAAAAAAATTTAAGTATGAATCAAACAAGTACTTATAAAAGGGGCAGTAGAAATAATTTCAGACTGTACAAATAAGGAAGTAACTGAAAATGGGAAAAAGGAAATATCTGTTGGTAGAAATATCTACCAACCCAAATAAATAGCTGAGGCAAAAATCTTAATTAATGGAGGTTTATTAAACCCAGATTTTGAGGACCTATCCAGGAAAAATACTAACTGCAGAAGAGCTGTGGCTCTTTTTCTGAAGGGGAAGTTGGAACCTTCAGCATTTTAAAGACATAGAGAAAAGGAAAAAGATGGGGGGAGAGAGGCTGATCAGGTAGTAGCAATATTTTTATGTGGCCCAAGAAATCAACATGTTACCTAAAAATAAGGGAGTAAAAGAAGCATCAATTACTTAGATGTCCCTAGGTAGGTGTAAGAGTGTCTGATTCTGTCTTGTCTCCAGTTGTGTTAGCTGCAAGATAAACTTGTAATTTATTATTAGTGTAGAATTGAACAGGCTTTCATTTTAGGTGCTAGACATAGGTACAATTTCTATGTTCTTGCTCATGAAAGGTTGGCAAGAAATTTCCTTAATGAATGATTTGTGGGGCCAGTTATTCACAGGTACCTGAGAATTTTACCTTCTCTTTCTTAAGGAGTTGGTGGGGGTAGCCCATAAGACTTTGATTTTCTTTTCTTTTTTTGAGACAAGAGTTTCACTATGTTGCCCTCAGTAGAGTGCTGTGGTGTCATAGCTCACAGCAACCTCAAACTCTTGGGCTTACAGGATTCTCTCAGCCTTCCAAGTAGCTGGGACTACAGGCACCCACCATAACACCAGCTATTTTTTTGTTGTAGTTGTCATTGTTGTTTGGCAGACCTCCCGGTTCAGACCTGCCAGCCTCAGTGTTATGTGGCTGACGTTGTAACCACTGTGCTACGTGTGCTGAGCTGACTTTGATTTTCTTTTTACCGCTCCATTATTACCTAATACTTTCTTAGCTTACCCATAAAGTCCAGTTATGCCTGTGAAGTAAGAATGCCTATAAGGACAGTCTTTGAGGAAAAAGTGACCCTGGGTTTATCAGTCTAAGGGGTCATTGAGATTAGAAGCCATTGAGTCATGAGAAAGAAAATACCAAAGCAAGGAATACAAATCAAGCCCAGAGCCTAAGCCAAAAACTGATGGTCAGAACTGTGGGAGTTTGATAATGACATGGGAATCAGTAAGGGTTGGTAAGAAGGCGATCATTAAGGTGAAGTGAAGTTTAAGTGAACCAATTAGGATTGAACAAAGTAAGGCCACGAGTGCTGAGCAAACTTTAGAATGTGGCTTTAAAATCAACAAATTTTAGAATGTGCCTTTAAAGGATACTTATTGGGCTTAATAGCTGCCATATTTTGTCAAATGTAAGATAACGTTGATCATAAGATGTACCATTATTTTATGTTACTAAGAAAGGAAAAACACTGCTAATTAAAATTGTAAAACACATGATTTACAGATGGAAAATTTTCAGGAACAGTGTCTCAGGACTGATAAACTACTATATGTTAGATTGGCGTTGTTAACATCTAGTTGGTTTTTTAAATTTCAGATTATTATGGGGGTTTTGTAAGGTTAAAGTCTGAGTTAGTTGTGTTTTTCACCCCGGAATTGTGCAATAATTTTTTAAAATGCTGCCATAGTCAAACTCTGATGGGAAAAGATGGAAATGACTTTAGAGTAATTATGTTTGTGATATACTTGGCCTGTCCACATTTCCAAGGGAGAATGAGAACTTGAAGAGCATGGGGTTTGGAATCACTCAGAGCTGGGAAACTTCAGCTGACTAATCTGTGATCTTCAGCTTTTCTAAACATTAATCATTTTATATATTACATTTGCATAATATTACTGTGCGTCAGGCACTGTTCTGAACATTTTTACCTGTATTAACTCATCTAATCCCCACAACAACCTTAGGAGGTAGACAGTCTGTGAGCACTGGGAGCTTAGTATTATTTGTTCAAGATCACACAGCAAGTAAGGGGAGGAGTCAGATAGATACCAGTCTGTGGGGCAGTGCCTGTGGCTCAAGGAGTACGGCGCCAGCCCCATATACCAAGGGTGGCAGGTTCAAGCCTGGCCCTGCCCAAAACCTGCCAAAAAAAAAAAAGAAAGAAAAAAAAAAGCTATCACTAGATACCAGTCTGTGTCTAGAGTTTATACTTTAGCCACTATTCCACATGTCCTCTCTAGTATACCTGACAGTGTGAAGCACTTAGCACTTAGTAAGTTATCAGTAATGGGAGTTATCATTGTTATTATTTAATATTTTCAATATCATGATTACTAAGGTGTTACTAGCTTTAGTAATTATGGTAGCCATGTGGCCCGTGGCATCAATGTACCTCACCGAATAGCTGGGATTGGTACTTCTATCTGTGAATAAATTTGAGCCATTGGGCACAAAGGGGAGTATTCTGTAAACACACAGGAGGAATTCTCAGATTTTTTTCTTTTGGGTGCATTGACATACCCTACTAGGATCCATGAATCTGAAGATAGAACCTTCATGTAAGGTTAAACTTGGAGGTTTGAGAGTCATCCAAACGTTTTTCTAAAAGTCATAAAGTATTCCCAAAATGAGACTGATCTCAGAGCATATTCTTGAAACTTTTATTATAAAGAAACTCTTTGCTTTATGACAACACTCTCGGGGTAAGCTCAGATTATAAGACACTTAGAAATTAGTAAGATAATGAATATATAATTGACCCTGTCACTGTAGCTAGGTGAATGGGAATTTGTGTTTTTAAGACTCCTTTACAGTATGTTTATTCAAAATATAGAATGTTTATATATAATTCAAAATATAAACCATGTTTATATATAATTTAAAGGCCTAAAAAGTGATAAGATAGTATAACATAAAAATTAAGAGCATGGAGCCACCAGGGCTTGCTTTTAAATCTCAGCTCCACATTTTACTAACTATATCACCAAATTATTTAACCTCACTGTGCCTAAGTCCATCAACTGTCAAATGAAAATAATAGTAGAAATTGCCACATAGAGTGTTGGGGTTTTTTGGTTTTTTTGTTTGTTTTTTGCAGTTTTTTGGCTGGGGCCGGGTTTGAACCTACCACCCCCAATACATGGGGCTGGCACCCTACTCCTTTGAGCCACAGGCACCTCCCCACATAGAGTGTTTTGCATTTTTTATTTGTATGTTTGTTTGTTTGTTTTTGCAGTTTTGGACCAGGGCCAAGGCTGGGTTTGAACTCACCACCTCTAGTATATGGGGCCAGCACCCTACTCCTTGAGCCACAGGTGCCACCCTAACACGTAGAGTGTTTTAAGGATTAAAAGATTGAACACAAAAGAAAGGCTTTGAGTACCATTAAGGTGTCCTCAGTAATTAGTAGCTGCTTTTATTAATACTATTGCAGTAGTAGCAGCAGCAGAAGTAGTAAAGGAAACAATATCTCTCTTGATGATGAATTTATAAATTAGAGACCTGAATAATTTTCTCAGTATTGAACTGCTATATCTATTTTTAGAGAACTCATATGAGACTGCCCCTTTTTTTGTAAGGAAGATAATTTCTATAGCCAGGATTAAAATCTTAAATGTCTTTCTAAGGCTTGAATTTTTTCCCTCACTGACACAATCTGAAACCCTCAAACCTCAAAAGCACTGTTCATTTTCAACTACTACGTTTCTGGATAGAAAAAGCTTCTTTCATTCTGCTTTAACTGCTCTTTATAGTAGCAGTGTTTGAGAAGTGTGAAGTGTTCTGATTATTTAACAAGAGAAATGAGCAGTGATAGAACTGTGTGGACAGATGGTGTGAGTCCCAGATTTTCTATCATGTTACCATGACCTTAAAAAGGCAGAGAAAAGAACAGGAGATGGCTGCATAGTTTCTTTGGAAGATTCCTCCTGCCATATGCCATTTTTATTCTTTTTAGCACTATTTACTTTAGGGAAATGTGGTATTTTTAACACTACTATTCCTTGGGGGGGGAAAAAACCAAAACTTTTAAAGCTAGTCTAAGGGTCTTTTTAAATGGATTTTTAGTTTTTAATTTTAGAGCAGGTTATATCTTACATAATAAAATAATCAAAGGATATAAAGGTTATATATGAAAACTGAACCTTTCCTCATCCTCTGCTTTTCATTTTCCCATCTCTAGTCCCCCTTTCCTGACAACCGCGTTTACTCATTTCTGCTGTACATGAATAGTGTTAACACTCATTTTCCTCCCTTCTCCCAAATAGCAGTATATTGTACATCGTTCTTCATTTTGTTTTCCTCACATGTCTACATATCTCAGAAAATGTTCAAAGCCAGTATATATAGAAGTATATTTTTATAGTTGTACTTCATTCCATAATTTATTCAACCAATTCTCTGTTGATGACTATTTAAGTTATTTGCAATATTTTATTTACTATGACCCTCATTTCTGCTTTGACTATCTCTGCCCAGAAATCTTTGTGCCCACCTGTGAAATTATCTGTAGGGTAAAGTATTAGACTCAAATTTCTGGGTCAAAGAGAACGTAGGCATGTTTCAGTTTTGACAGATAATTGCCAAATTGCCCTCCAAAGATAGTTCCTCACTTTATACTGTCAATAACGTGGTTTGAGAATATGGATTTATTTTTAAGATGCACCCTATCTATAAGGAGATTTGCCATTGTGCCTTGCAATTAGTAATGAAATGAATATACTAGGTGCCAAATACAATTAAGAGCAAATTAAAGTTGCTGTTGAAATTAGCATAATGCATGGTCTTACTTTCTCTAAGTCCTCTATTTTTTAATTCATGCATAGTTGATTCTCAGAAAAGCTTACTAATACAGAATGCTTACCACTTTTTTTCCTTTGCCTCTGTTGTGCTTTATTGGAGTACTTTTGCTAATTTGTCTGTCCTTTCTAAGCTATAGATCAAATCAGGCTTGGTGCATCTTATGGGCTGAGACCTGAGCTGTACTTGAAGGTCCTTTTTTTTTTCTTAAATTTCAAAATACTAAGGAGTGCAGAAGTTTTTTGTGTGTGTTTTGGTTTGTTTTGCAGTTTTTGGCCAGGGCTGGGTTTGAACCCTCCACCTCTGACATATGGGGCTGGCGCCCTACCCCTTTGAGCCACAGGCACTGCCCTGAAGTGTGAAAGTTTTTGTTGTGTGGATATACTGTGTAATGCTGAAGTCGGCTTTTTTCGGGACAATGTTCACTGGACCCATTAACTAAGTTTTTATCCCTCACTTCCCCCTTCCTTAGTTTGCAGTGTCCTTTCTGTCTTGTTGTGCCTATGTGCATCCATCACCTACTAATGAGAGTATGTGATGTTTGTTTTTCCATTCCTGAAACACTTCACTTAGGATAATGGTCTGTGTTTCCATCCATGTTGCTGTGAATGACATTATTTTATTCCTTTTGATGGCTGAGTAGTACTCCATGGTGGTGTGTGACACACACCACACACACAGTACGTTTTCTTTATCCACTCATGAATTGATGGGCACTTAAGTTGAGTCCACATTTTTGCAATGGTGAGTTGTGCTATGGTAAACATTTGAGTGGAGGTGTCTTTTAAATAAAAAGATTTCTTTTCCTTTTGATTGGTACCCAGTGGGATTTCTAGATTGAATGGTAGGTCTGCTTTTAGCTCTTTGAGGAATGTCCATACTGTTTTCTGTAGAGGTTGTACTAATTTGCAGTCCCACAGCAGTGTGTAAGTGTGCCTTTTTCTCTGCATCCTCACCAGCATTTGTTGTTTTTTGACTTCATAGTAATGTCCTTTCTGACAGGGGTAAGTGAATATCTCATTGGATCATCTGATGATGATCACTGTGCATCAGGTCTTCTTAAGTGCAGTCTACACTGTTTAATTATGATAATAGAGTGACACCCAGTTGATGACTAGATTCATGTAGCACCTATGGAGAATTAAAACCACTAAGTTAACTTAGCTTGGTTGTTTTTAATCACTCTGCTCACAAGAAAGTTAGAGACTAGAGGTAGTTGTTGAATCTTCACACAACCTTGCACCTTCATACATGGATACTATGCTCCTATAGTTATGGCTCTTAAGAAACATTTGTCTCTTTAGTACTTACAGCTGTGAAGCCAAAAGACAAATTTGAATAATTTCTCTAAATGAGTATATTTAAAACATGGACTGTTCCAAAAATGATCTCATTTTCTTGCTGTGTTTGTACCTTTATATTTTATAGCATATAGAATGTGTCTGGGATCTCTTTAATTACACCTCTAGACCTCTGGCGAGTAGCATGTGCAAAATTGAAGAAGTGAGGGAAGAACTTTGAATGCATGGTAATTGTACACTTATACAATATATAGAAATGGCAGTTATTTCTATAACAAGCTTTTTTTAAAAAAAAGAAAAGATTATCTCAGAATGAATAAACAGAAAATCTTTCATTTTTGTAAAGTATATTATTTTTTAAACTTCAATTTTTTTGTTTGAACATAATTCTATAACATATTATAAAAGGTAATATTCCAAGAGAAATTAAAACATTTCCACTAAGGGACTTGTATGCAAATGTTCATTACAATCTTCTTTATACTAACTGAAAAATGAAAACAACCTAAATCCACATCTTTTGGCGACTAGATATACAAATTCTGATATAGTCAAACAATGGAATACTCTTGAACAAAAGAGGGAGGAAGTACTGATAGATGCAGTATCATGGATGAACTCCAATACTTGTGCTAAGTGAAAGAAGTTGTGTAGGGAGAGTGCATACTATGTATTTGCATGTATTTGAAATTGTGGCACGGGTAAACGAATAGTGCAGTAAGATCAGTGGTTGCCTGGGGCCAAGGTGAGTTCACTACATCACTGCCAAAAAGCACAGGGAACTTTGGGTATACATTCTCTATCTTGTTTATTGTTGGTTACACAGGCACATGTGTTTGTCACTATGCATATATTGTCTTTTCTCTCTCGTTCTTCATATATAACTTTAAGACGAGTGAAGAATGGGATTAGTAAAGATCTGAGAGAAAGCCAGGCACAGTGGCTCACACCTATAATCTTAGCACTCTAGGAGGCTGAGGTGGGTGGACTGCTTGAGTTCAGGAGTTTAAAACCAACCTGAGTGAGACCCCATCTCTACTAAAAGTAGAAAAACTAGCCAGTTGTGGCAGGTACCTGTAGTCCCAGCCACTTGGGAGACTGAGGCAGGAGGATCACTTGAACCCAAGAGTTTGAGATTGCTGTGAGCTATGACACCATACCACTCAACTCAGGGTGACAGAGTAAGATTCTGTCTCAAAAAAAAAAAATATATATATATCTGAGAGACACTATGATCTAACCTGGCTCCAAAAACTGTGTTAGTAATTCCTCTATTACTCTTCTTGCTTCTGTGGTATCTGTGCTGGGATTGTGAGAAGTTAGTGGAAGAGATGGTTAAAAAATACTAGGTAGCATGCTGTATGTTTGGTTTTCAAGACTAAGTCTAATTATTAAATGACTGACTGTTCACGGGCAAGATTGGTGGTGATGACTTACATTAGTAATAATGTGACACAGTAATTTTTTCTTTTTGTCATACTTTTTTGCTCCAAACACACAAAAATGATGAATATGTCTAAAAGACATAGCAGAGGTAAAAGAGAATAAATGATAAAGAAGCAGTATTTGAAGATAATTTCCAAGTTTCAGACAGGCAACCAGGATAAATAAATCCAAGCTACTTCTTAATGAAATCAATATCAAAAATGAAAAATTTTATAGGCTATCAGAGAAAGTAAAATTATATTTAAAAATAAACAGTAACTAGTATAGAAATATTATCTAAAATTTCCAAACAAAGAGAACAAAAGGAATATATAAACCTTTATCCAAATGAAGGTAGGAAAAAGGGAGGACGGGGAACAAAGAAAAAGTATAATAAACTGAAAACATATAAATATTATGTACAGAATAGTCAATATTGTTACAGCACTTCTGAGCACTTTACATTTATTTATTCATTCTGTATTAAATTCCCTCTGAGGGATGTAGGTAGGTACTATTATTATTCCTATTTTAGAAATAAGGAAATTAAGGCCCAAACCGATTATTCAAGGTCGTATAATAATTGATGAAGCCAGGATTTAAGCCTAGACTATTTGGCTTTAGAGTTCAAAATAAGTTCAATATATAATTTAGCACAATAAAGGTAAATAGATTAAGATAACCTATAAAAAGATTTTCAAATTGTTAAAGAAAACTTAGGTACATAATGCTTAAAGAGGCACATACAAAGCAAAATCACACAGAAAGGCTAAAAACTATAGGGATAGAAAAAGATATGTATGACTTAGTATAATTTACCAACAAAAACTGGTAACATAATAATAGTATCAGACAGAATAGAATTTTAGAAACTAAATTTAGGAACTAAAAAAGCTCACTACTTAATATTTCAAAGAAATAATTCACCAAGAAAAAATACTTAGAATCTTATGTGACTATCAATATGGTCTTAAGAAATATACATTGAAAACTCATGAAATTCTAATGCATATGTGATATGTCCACAATTGTGGTGGCAAATTTTGATACAGTGATACATTTTATTTTTAAAACTGTTGGTTTAGCAGAGAGTAGTGGCACATACCTATAAGCCCAGAAGTTTAGGAGGCCAGGACAGGAGGATAGCTTGAGGGCAGGGGTTTGAGACAAGCGTGGGCAACATAGTGAAACCCTATCTTACAAAAATAAATTTTAAAAAAATTTAGCTGTGCATGGTGGTATGTGCCTGTGGTCCTAGCCACTTAGGAGGCTGAGGCAGGAGGATCACTTGAGCCCAGGAGTTTGAGGTTACAACGAGTTGTGATTTTGCCACTGAACTTTGTCCTGGATGAAAGTAAGACCCTTTCTCAGACAAAAAAATCAGAAAACACAAAAACACCTGCTGGTTCAAGCAAAGAAGAAATGAGTAAAAATAATGAACAATATTAACAGGCTTGATCTATTTTATGTTTCCCCCCAGCAAATGGTGAATATATTTTTGTAATCAGCTATAAACAGGACATTCACTAAAGTTGATCATGTACCACAAGATAAAGGTGATGTTAATAACTCTGCTTAAGCATTAAGAGTCTTTGTGTGTGTGTGTGTGTGTGCATATGTATAACTCTCCACATTAACATATTAAAAGGGGGAAAAACTACATTATTATTTCGATATGTAGTGTTCTATGACCACAGTGGAATTAAATTGGACTTTAAAATACCCTCTTTAATAAGTTATGGTCAAATGGAAATTACAGTAGAAATAATAAAATGTTGTGATTGGTATAATTCTTCACATTGAAAGATTAAAATAGAGAAACAGAAAAAACAATTCTTTCAATAGGTGACATTAAAAACTTTTAATGAATTTTATAACTAACAAAATTTAAAAAGCCCCTTTAGCAAACTTGAATTAAAAGTGACCTGGAATTTCATTAACCTGGAAAAGGGAATATATTTAATAACAAAAACATAGAATGAGAAATTATATTTAATAATAAAACTTTAGAAGCCTTTTTATTAAAATCAGAAAAAGGGCAGCACCTGTGGCTCAGTGAGTAGGGCGCCAGTCCCTTATACCAAGGGTGGCAGGTTCGAACCCAGCCCTCGCCAAACTGCAACAAAAAAGTAGTCGGGTGTTGTGGGCGCCCGTAGTCCCAGCTACTCAGGAGGCTGAGGCAAGAGAATCGCCTAAGCCCAAGAGCTGGAGGTTGCTGTGAGCTGTGACACCACAGCACTCTACCGAGGGCGACAAAAAAGTGAGACTCTGAAAAAAAA
>CAUYQV010124114.1:0-15457 GCA_963574575.1 Galagoides demidoff | reverse complement strand
TTTTTTTTTTTTTTGAGACGGAGCCTCAAGCTGTCCCCCTGGGTAGAGTGCCATGGCATCACAGCTCATAGCAACCTCCAACTCCTGGGCTCAAGCAAGTCTCCTGCCTCCGCCTCCCAAGTAGCTGGGACTACAGGCGCCCGCCACAACGCCTGGCCATTTTTTGGTTGCAGGTGTCATTGTTGTTTGGCGGGCCCGGGCTGGGGATTCGAACCCGTCACTCTAAGTGTACGTGGCTGGCGCCTTAGCCAATTGAGCCACAGGCGCAGAGCCAACTTAGGAATTTTGTAAGCCCTGAGTTGGTATTAGGCTAGATAGCAGACCTATTTATGTAATACTATCTCAATATCCCCAGAAACTCTGTGAGGTACTTTTTCTGTCCCATTTTTCCAGAAGAGGAAACTGAGGCTCAAAAAGGTTATGTAATTTACATTAGGATGCCTGGTAAGTGACAGAACTGGGACTGGTTATCTTACTCAGATTGTTTTGTCTTAATTCTTAAACCATACTATGGCTGAGATAAGAAAGAATGGACCAGCTCAGCACCCGTAGCTCAGTTGTTAGCTACATACACCAAAGCTAACAAGTTCGAACCTGGCCTGGGCCTGCTAATCAACAATGACAACTGCAATGACAACAACAACAAAGAAAATAGGTGGGTGATGTGACAGGCACCTGTAGTCCCAGCTACTTGGGAGGCTGAGGCAAGAGAATTGCTTAAGCCCAAGAGTTTGAGGTGGCTGTGGCTGTGACATCACAGCACTATACCGAGGGCAACATAATGAGACTCTGTTTCAAGAAAAAAAAAGAAAGAAAGAATGGACCTACGGACCTTTCACACAGGAAGTTTAGCTGGCTGTATCCAGAAAAGACATCTCTCCATTCATTCAATCAATAGGTCCTACACTTGGGACTTAGTCCTTCCTGTCCAAGTAGGAATTACTCCTAGAAATGATGAGACATTTTTTTCTTTTCTCTTTTTTTTTTTTTTTTGAGATAATGTCTCACTATGTCACCCTTGGTAGAGTATCATGGTGTCATAGCTCACAGCAACCTTAAATCTTTGGGCTTAAGCGATTCTCTTACCTGAGCCTCCCAAGTAACTGGGACTACTACAGGCACCTGCCATAACACCCAGCTATTTTTCGTTGCAGTTGTCATTGTTTAGCTGGCCCAGGCTAGCTCAAACTCTTGGGCTTAAGCAATCCTCTTGCCTCAGCCTCCCAAGTAGCTGAGACTACAGGCACCCACCACAACGTCCAGCTATTTTTTAGAGACAGGGTCTCGCACATGCTCAGGCTGGTCTGTGATCTCAAGCAATCCACCCACCTGGCCTCTCAGAGTGCTGGGATTATAGGCATGAGCCACCGCACCTGGCCCTTTCTTATTTGTTTATAATCCATCTCCTATTAGAATCTTACCTGCTCCATGAGGGTGGGAGTGTGTACAATGCTCCAATCTCAGATGATAAAATAATAAAATTGAGCTAGAGGCACTCAATATTTGTTACATGAATGAATGAGTATAGGAAACAATTAAAATCAGTCCAAGGCCAGCAAGCAGACAGACATGCAATCCAGTGCTACCCTGAAATTTCCCTGGATTTAGAGAGGGGGCTTTCTTGGAAAGGGTGCATGGGGAGTACAGGATGAAAGTGGAATTTGGGGCATATCAAGTAGCATGATGTCCTGGGTGGATTGGAGGCAGACTGCCCCCTCCTCATACTCTTCTCTTGGAGAGTTGTGACATTCTGAAGTTTCTCCAGGGGCCCACATGGAGATCTTGTATATACTTAAAAAACTGGGCAGGAGTAACTACCAAATCCAAATATGTGCATACTTTATCATCTAGTAATTTTGTTCCTAGGTATCAACATATGCAAAAGAAATAAGTACATGTAGTCACCAAAACATATGCATAAGTGTGATCTTTGCACTATATACAGTAACTAAAAACTGGAAACTACCCAATACACATCAGTAGTTGATGCTGAAATGAAAATAATGTATTGTGGTTGATACATACGACGAAGTATTAAATAGCAATTTGGATGAAGTGCCCAACATATTGCTGAACAAAAGAAGCCTGACACACAAAAGGACATTATGTGTGATTCCATTTGTTTAAAATTTAAAAACAGGTGAAACTAATCTATGGTAAAAGAAATCAGGAAAGATTCCTGTTGGGTTCAGTAATGACTGGAACAAGGCAGAGGGGGATTTCTGGTGTTCTGGCAAGTTGTACCTTGGTCAGGATGTTGGTTTAATGGGTGTATTCATTCACTTTGAGAAAATTCATCAAGTATGATTAGTGCATTTTTGTATATATATTATACTTCAATAAAAAGGTTTTTGAAAACTTGAATAGAGGACCCTTGCTTTTTGAATTACGTAAAGTTCTATAAAGCACCAATGTATTATTACTGTGGTAATCAGAGAAAATAGAAAAGATGTCAGAAATAACTATGGAGTAGTGAGTTACTTTGAACTCTCTGTGGAGCTCTCTTTCCTGCTTCTAAGCTTGCAGTCTCAAGTCCTTTTATGGGGCTGGTCTTTTCTGAGCACATTTTGTTTCTCCAGCTAATGTTTCCTGCAGGTTCAGGGCTTCCTGCCTTTCAGCTGCTCTCTCCACCTGCCCCTATTGCTGATGAAAGTTCCCCTTGGCCTCTGGGTGTCTTCTTCATTGATACAGTGGCCCTGGGAGCCTCTGAACCTATACCCACTTTTTTTTTCTTTTTGAGACAGAGTCTCACTCTGTCACCCTGGGTAGAGTACTGTGGCATCATAGTTCACAGCAACCTCAAACTCTTGGGCTTGAGCAATCCTCTGACCTCAGCCTCCCAAGTAGCTGGGGCTATAAGCATGCACCACCATGCCCGGCTAGTTTTCTATTTTTGAGTAGAGATGAGGTCTTGCTCTTGCTCAGGCTGGTCTTGAACTCCTGAGCTCAAGCAATCCTCTCAGTTTCCCAGAGTTCTAGGATTACAGGTATGAGCCTCTTCATTGGGTCCCAGCCACTTAAGATTAGCTATGAGAAGAAATCTGGCTTCCCTGAGCACTGAAAAGCATTTCATTTTCCTCTGTGGGCTCCCTTTTTTACTTCCTTTGAGATACTTTCTTTTATAATGTCTATAATAATCATTATTAGGTTAATAAACACTTAATATTTCATGAAATACTTAAAATACGGGGTACTGGGTGCACACTTTATGGGCACCATCTCATTTGCATGTTACTACAACTTAGGAGGGAGATGCTCTTACTGTACCCATGTTATAGATGAGGAAATTGAGGTATAGACATGTTAAATGTCTAAGGAAAGCGGTCTGCCTAAGGAAAGTGGTAAGGACAGGAGGTGAATTTAGGAAGCCTAGTTGCCAATCCTGCATTCTAACCACTAAGCTAATGAGTTCTCTGTGCCAGACTTCTTTTCTTTTCTTCCCATTCATAAATAATGTAGTAAAGAGCTCATATGAAAAAGATATTAGGGGCTGAGCACAGGGGCTCATGCCTATAATCCTAGCACTTTGGGAGGCTAAGGCAGGAAAATCACTTGAGGCTAGGGGTTTGAGACCAGTCTAAACAAGAGTTCCCATCACTTGTCTCTATAGAAAGGTGGTGGGAACCTATAGATCTAGCTACTTTGGAGCCTGAGGCAAGAGGATTACTTGAGATTAGGAGTTTGAGGTTGCAGTGAACTATGATGATGTCATTGAACTGTAGCCTGTGTGACAGAGCAAGACCCTATCCAAAAAAAAAAAAGATCTTAGGGAGCAACTCCCTAGAGCTCAGGATTTTCTTCTGTTGCCCTCACTTACAAATTCATGAAAAGGTGGTAGAAGGGCCTTATAAGAGTGCAGTGGAAGAAACAGGAGTGCAAGGTGATCCAGACTTGGGTCTGAGCCCAGGCTCCACTGTTTATTAGGGGAGCACCCTCATGCATGATACTTAACCTCTTGGAACGTATCTCCCTGTCTATAAAATAGAGATACTAAAAATATCTATTTCAAAGAGCTGCAAAAATTATAAGTGTGAGTTAAGTGCCTACCTCAGGGCCATGCATGAGATAGAAGCTCAGTAAATGTCAGTTATCTCAAGTGAACTGTCCAAGGAGCTAATTACTGTAGAAATATGTCTGGAATTGAAACCCAGGCTTCTGATTCCCCAGTCCACAATTCTTTACTTAGAAATAAACAATGCTTTTCAATCACTTTCACATTTTAATGTCAACTTTGGTTTCAAAGGAATCCTAAATGGGTCTTAATAAGTATATGTGGATTTAAAAAGCCATGGAATAGCAGCTCTGTCCAAAAATATCACTTTAACTCTGCTGGCCTGAAATTCTTCCCTTTGTCAACAAAGTCTGAAATTCAAGCTTCCTGTTTGAGAATGCTAATCCTCCTGGGAAAAGCTATGCATTAAGAGGCTGAAATTCTTTGTTGATGTCATTCACTTTAGTTTCATTCACTCAGCAAATATTTGTGGAGGCCTCCCTATTACCTTCCAAATAAGATCCACACTCTGAAGAAGAGGGCATTTTGATGGAGTGAGGCGTGGAGAAAGATAAGTGATTCTGGAGTGAGGACATTGATTTACTCATTTACAAAAATTTGCAGGGCACTTAAAATGTGCCAAACACTATTCTGGTCACTGGACAAGAACAGTGTACAGCACTGAAACATGGATCAGCAAAACATGTGTAAATAAAGAAATAGGATAATTTCAGAAGTAAGTAACACAGACATACAACAGTGATGTGTTAAAGAGTTAGTGGGACCAGAATTCACTTACATAGGTGTACAAGGAAGGTCTCTCCCTGGGGAGGTAACATCTGAATGGAGACAAGAAGGAATCTGGCATGTGAAAGCCCTGAGATAAAAATAAGCTTAGTGCTTAGTATGTATGAGGGGTTAAAGGGGCCCCTGCAGCTGCAGCATAGTCATTGGAGATTGAAGAGGAAGGTAAGGACCAGATTGCATAGGGCCTTGTGGGCCAAGGTCAACAATTTGGAAGTCAATGAGTATTTTTGAGTAGGGAAGTGCTATGATTTTATGTTTCAGAAATGTAGTCCTTCTATCCTGAGAAGGAGTTCTAGGGGAGAAAAATAAAAAAAGCAAGACCAATTAGGAGACCTTTGTAGTCATCTAGGTAAGAGGTGCTGGAGGCCAGAATTAGGGTGGTAGGGGAGGAGGTGGTAGCATCAGGTTCAGAACGTTTGGAAAAATTACCTATAAGACAGGCTGTTGAATTGCATGTGGCTGTTGTGGGGAAGAGAGAAATCAAGGATAACTTTCTGAATTTTAGCCTAAGAAAGTAGATATATGACGGTTCTGTTAATAAAAGTGGGAAGGAAATGGGTAAGGAAGCATGTTCACAGAGGCCATGAAAATCAAGAATTCTTAGCTTGGTGCTCATAGCTCAGTGGTTAGGGCACTGGCCACATATAATGAGGCTGGCAGGTTTGACCCCTGCCCGGGCCTGCTAAACAACAATGACAACTTCAACAAAAAAATAGCTGGGCGTTGTGGCAAGCACCTGTAGTCTCAGCTACTTGGGTGGCTGAGGCAAGAGAATCACTTAAACCCAAGAGTTTGAAGTTGCTGTGAGCTGTGATGTCACAGCACTCTACTGAGGGCAACAAAGTGAGACTCTGTCTCAAAACAAACAAACAAGGCTCGGTGCCTGTAGCTCAATCGGCTAAGGCGCCAGCCACGTACACCTAAGGTGGCAGGTTCGAATCCCCAGCCCAGCCCGCCAAACAACAATGACGGCTGCAACCAAAAAATGGCCGGGTGTTGTGGCGGGCGCCTGTGGTCCCAGCTACTTGGGAGGCGGAGGCAGGAGACTCGCTTGAGCCCAGGAGTTGGAGAGTTGGAGGTTGCTATGAGCTGTGATGCCATGGCACTCTACCCAGGGGGATAGCTTGAGGCTCCATCTCAAAAAAAAAAAAAAAAAAAAAAAGAATTTTTCTATAGGGCCGGTGAGATGGCTCACACCTATAATCCTAGCATTCTGGGAGGCTGAGGTGGGTGAATTGCTTGCACTGAGGATTTTGAGAGGCCTGAGCAAGAGTGGGACCTCGCCTCTAAAAATAGCTGGGCATTGTGGTGGTCGCCTGTAGTTCCAGCTGGGCAAGAGGATGTCTTGAGCCCAAGATTTTAAGGTTGCTGTGAGATATGATGTCATGGCATTCTGTTGAGGACAACAAAGTGAGACTGTCTCAAAAAAAAAAAAAAAAGAATTCTTCTATAGGCATCATGTTAAGTCCACATGGGGTGAAGGAGGGCATTACAGAGTGGGCTGTGGGAGGAAGGGAGATGCAAGGAAGAGAAAAAAGAGGCAGAAGAGGTGTATATAAAAAGGACCTGAAACAGAAAAAAATAAGAACACTTGGCCTTTGTAGGGTATTTCATAGCTCTAACTTGTATTTCTCTAACAGGACCTTATTCAAACCTCACAATGCTCCAGGGAGGTGGGTAGTAGTAGTATTGTCCCAGTTTAATGAATGAGGCCCTGAGGCCCAGAGGGGTGAAGTAACTTGCACAAGGCTACTATTAGCCAGTGCAGTTTTGCTTGATACTGACCCCAGGAGTGTCTGGGCTTCCCACTGACCAAGAACTCCTATCCTGGTGACCACTCTCCACAGAGGAGAAGACAAGGCTATGTTTTTCTCCTTGCTGTGGTGAGGCACCCATGCTGTGCCAGGTAGTGTTGCTCCATGGAGACCAACCCTGGGAAAAGAAAAAAGGCCAACCTCATCCAAGAGCAGGAGGAGGAAGTTGGAATCACCCCTTCCCGTGACTGACTTCCGGAATGTCAGGCTGCCACCCAATTAATATAATTTGGAGGGGGCAGCGCCTGTGGCTCAGTGGGTAGGGCACCAGCCCCCATATACTGAGGGTGGTGGGTTTGAAGTTGGCCCCGGCCAAACTGCAACAACAAAAAAATAGCTGGGCATTGTGGCAGGTGCCTGTAGTCCTAGCTACTCGGGAGGCTGAGTCAAGAGAATCGCCTAAGCCCAGGAGTTGGAGGTTGCTGTGAGCTGTGATGCCATAGCCCTCTACCAAGGGGCAATAAAATGAGACTCTGTCTCTAAAAAAATAATAACAAAATTTGGAGAGTATTGTGCTTTGGTTTTTCTTTCTGAACCTTTTAAATTGCTCATTATTTTCTTCATTGCCCTCTTGATTGATGGAGAACCGGGACCATTAGGTCGCTGTCATCCACACAGCTGTAAAGGAAGCCAGCTGCCCTCTTGCTCTTCAGAGAACCTTCCTTCTTCCCTCCCAGTATCTTGGCTATTACTAACCAGCAGGGTAGCTAAGGAAAAGGGCTCCTTTCAGGGCTAGAGTGCTGTAGTTGGTAGATCATAACCTGTGTGGGAGGCTTCCCCAAAGACAGATGATGTGGGTGTAGGAACCAGACAGAGGGGAGGAATTAAGTCACACTTCTCCCCAACCCTTATTTCTTTGCCCAATCTAGAAGTCACTGGGTTGGTTTCCTTATAATGAGGCACTAGTTTTATTTCCACTGTCCCCGAACTTTTGACAGTGGGCAGGCTTCAGTGAGAGTGTGAAAGAAGGCTCATACTTTCTTCATGCCACTAGTGTCTGGGATGAAGGATGGCTATGTAATCCATGCACTAACTCAAGGCTCTTTAGGAAGACCTGACTTTTTTCTGTTCAGTTGGTGATAACGAGGGGGTTCAGGGGCCTGGGAAGTGCTGTGCTTGGTAAGAAGGCCCTGATTGGGTCCATTTGTAAGTTTTCTCTCCTGCTGGTGAATGCAGCTTTAGGCCTGAGAAGGGTAACCCAACTTCAACCTTACAGACATCCTTTTCCAGGTGTGTGTTTGGATATCTTCTGGAGAAATTCTGCCACCCACCCCCAGTCCTAGCTGGGTTAGTCACACCTCCTCTGTACTCTGACATCACTGATCCTTGGACAATGCAAGGAAAATTGATCCTCTTCCCACAGCAGCTTTGGTGTTCCTCTCTCATGGCTTTCATCACACTGTGTATTGTCATAATCTGTTTGCTCATCCGTTTCTCCCACTGTGAACTCTTGGAGGTCATGAAGTGTGTCCTTTTGCAGCTCTGTATCCCTGTACCAATTTGCAGCACACTGTAAGCTCTCCCTAAATCTTTAATTCATTCATGAATAGGGGGACAATTGAATAAACAAATGAGTTCATGAATAACTGAATAAGTGGCCAGGAGCAACTGCTCGCACCTATAATCCTAGCACTCTGGGAGGCTGAGGCAGATGAATTGCTTGAGTTCAGGAGTTCTAGACCAGCCTGAGCAAGCTCAAGACCCTGTCTCTAATAAAAATAGAAAAATAACTACCTGGATGTTGTGGCAGGTGCCTATAGTCCCAGTTTCTTGGAGGCTGAGGTAGGAGGATCACTTGAGCCCAAGAGTTTAAGGTTGCTGTGACCTATGATGCCATGACCCTCTACCCAGGGTGATGGAGTAAAACTCTGCCTAAAAAACAAACAAACAACCCCCCCCAAAAATAAACAACAACAAATAACTGAATGAGTGAAATTGAGTAGAGGTTAAGGACTTAGGCTCTGGATTAGAGAAACCTGGGTTCAAATCCTGACCATGCCATTTTCTGGTTATATAATAATCTTGGAGGTTATATAATAATCTTGGAAGTTATTTAACTTTTCACAGCCTCAGCTTCCTTATTAGAATTTTTGTGACAATTACAGTGCATGTACAAAATTTATCACAGAGCCTGGTATGGAATAAGGACTCAATATTATTATTATTAACAAGTTGTGGGGCAGCACCTGTGGCTCAAAGGAGTAGGGCGCTGGCCCCATATGCCGGAGGTGGTGGGTTCAAACCCAGCCCCAGGCAAAAATTGCAAAAAAAAAACCCCAACAAGTTGTGACTATTATTAATAAGTTCTGCCAGTTTATACCTTAATAAGTCTTATTTGCACTTTCTTTTCTAGATTGTTGGCATGCTAGGTCCTTGCCAGACTCAAGACTTGGCCTATGGGGCCGACTCAGTGGGTATAAGTTGGTATCAGGCTATGTAAGTCAATACAGCATAGGGGCTTTGCTGAGAAGGGGAAACAATGACAGAGGCCTATCTAAAGCTTAGTGAAAAGAACAGGTCAACTGCCACCCCCATTGTCTCAGGCATTGTCTGCTGGCAATGTCCTCAGGAAAACAGGAACAGTGTGGTATTTAAGGTGCCCGGATGACAGCCACATCAAATATGTGACCTTTTCCTTGGAAGCCTGGTTTCCATGGTGAGTTCCTTTTCAAGCCAGGGCTATGACTCTCAGCCTGCTCTGGAATGTGACAGCAGTGGTCCCAGAAGCCAGGTGGGGACATCTGCCCAGGGGTTGCCCCTTCCAACATCTCCAGGGTAGCAGAGGGACTGAGATAGCCCCCACACCATCCCTTCAACTTAGAAGGATTTGCACTGAGGCCCTGATACTATCCTCCACTCCTCCTTCTTCCTCCCCCACACTTAGTGGCTCATGGCCAACTGGCTGCCAGACTGGGCAAAAAGAAGGGCCCTCTTTTTGTGAACCCCCATCTCAGGCAAAAGCCTTGACCCTCTCTACCTCATCTTGGCAGCTCAGGCCAGAAAAGAGTGTCTGCTTCCCTGGTCTTGGCAGAGTGTGTGCTTGGCCCAGCCTCTGCAGCTGCCAGAACAGGAGCTGAATGCCCAGTGTGTCTGCCAAACTTGCTAACTTCTTTCTTCTTTCTCTGAGCTATGCAAACGGAGGCCGCTGAGGAATGCGGCAGCTAACCTCCTTACCACCCGCCTCCCATGGCCTATGCTCCCCCAACCCCCATGGCTGGAGTCACATCAGAAAAATGCCGGGGTAAAAGAAATCCCCCAATGTGTCATGACATTACATTTCCGCCTGGCGCTCAGAAACAAGAAAAGCAGGAGGGGGAGGAGGAGACATGTGGTCATAGCCAGAGTCCTATGACTGCCTCACCTCCCTGCCTTCATGGGGCAGATCACCTGTTCCCTTGGGGGGTCTGTCTCCTTATTAATAATTAAGGGTAAATTGCCCTGACTCAGATTGCAGAGAAACTTTGAGACTTAACTGTTTGCTATCATTAAGGAACACCAATATTCTTAAGTTGCCAATTACTGAGCCAGTGCACTGCTCCCAAGTATTCATTTCACAGACACGCAGAGATTCCCACTTTGTTTCTAGAGGCCTAGCACACAAGGTGAACAGGACCCAGGCCTACCCTCTATGAACTTGCACTCTAATGGGAAAAATAGACAATTAAGTCATAACAATCAAGTGTCAAGAGAGTTATAATGGGTAGTAGTCGGTGCCCAGGTAGTAGGAGTGACTGATCTGGTCCAGGGGTCAGGGAAGCTACTTCTACAGGGAAGTGAAATTCCAGGGGAGGCATGAAGGATGAGCAGCTGTAGTACAAGTGAAGAATGGGGGTCAAGAGTATTCTAGGTTGAGGGATCAGCCAGGGTGGAGAGGGAAGATGATGTGAGTGAGGGTCTGAGTTGAGTGTGGTATGACAGGAGTGTAGACTGCTGGGTTGGGATCAGCATAAGAGGGTTCAAAAGGAGACAGGGCCAGATCACACAGAGCCTTTATTGTGCCAAGGAGTTTGGCTTGGATCCTCAGCCAGTCTTGGTGGCTGTTAAAATGACTGTGGGTAGGGGACGTGGCATGACTGGATCTGATTTTGGGTAGATGACTCAGGCTGGAGAATGGACTAAAAGGGCAGCTACAAGTGAGGAGGGAGATGGTTTAGTTGGTGGCTGTTACAGTATCTTATCTAGGCACTGACGGTAGCAGCAATAAAGAGAAGCACACACATTTGAGGATGTGAAAGAGGGAAAGAAGTCAGAGATGGCTCAAAGTTTTAGGTTTTTATGCTGGGTGAAAAGTGAGATGGGCCACATTGAGGAGAGAGAAGGTACTGGGGACCAAGGTAGCAATCCTAATTGTTATTGCATTAAATCTGAAGTGGGGACCACCATGTCAGTAGAGATGTCCAGCACATGGATATAGAGCTGGGGGGTGGTGAGGGGTGAGGCTGGAGAGGTGATATTGGCCTGGAAAAGAACAAGGAATATATAGTTAAGATAATTCTGGTCACTCTAATAGGAAACTCCCAGCCTTAGTGGCCTACTACCATAGTTTGTTTCTCACTCCAAATTGATTTTCCTAATAGCTTAGTCTTTTCCAAGAAAGGGTTCAGGGATCCGGGTCCTTCTATCTTCCTTTTCTGCCATCTTTAATCCACAGCTTTCTGGCTTGGTGCCTATAGCTCCAGTGAGTAGGGCATTGGCCACATGCATCAAGGCTGGCAGGTTTAAGCCTGGCTTGGGCCTGCTAAAAACAGTTACAACTGCAACCAAAAAATAGCTCGGCATTGTAGCAGGTCCCTGTAGTCCCAGCTACTTGAGAGGCTGAGGTGAGATAATCGCTTAAGCCCAAGAATTTGAGGTTGCTGTGAGCTGTGATGCTACAGCACTCTACCAAGGGCGACACTGTGAGACTATCTCAAAAAAAAAAAACAAAAAAACCCCCATAGCTTCCAGGGTCACTATAATAGGGAAAGGGGTAGGGGACTCATGCATGGGAGATACTATCATATCTGTACTCCACTGACAAAAATCTCATCTTGTGGTTACACCTAACTATAAGAGAAGTAGGAAAGTGTATTCTACCTGGGTGCCTGTAAGAAAGAAATGAGTGGCTCGGCGCCTGTGGCTCAATCAGCTAAGGCACCAGCCACGTACACCTAAGGTGGCGGGTTTGAATCCCCAGCCTGGGCCCGCAAAACAACGATGGCTGCAACCAAAAAATGGCCGGGCGTTGTGGTGGGCGCCTGTGGTCCCAGCTACTTGGGAGGCGGAGGCAGGAGACTCGCTTGAGCCCAGGAGTTGGAGGTTGCTATGAGCTGTGATGCCATGGTACTCTACCTAGGGGGATAGCTTGAGGCTCTGTCTCAAAAAAAAAAAAAAAAAAAAAGGAAAGAAATGAGTTTGGCACCCAGCTAGCCAGTCTGGCACAGGAAGGCACAGGAGTAGATAGGATGACTTGACAAGTCTAAGACTTGCATCCATTCATTTATCCCCATTTTTAGGTGACTACGTAGGTACAGGGCAGACTGAAATGAAGATAAGTGGCTTCTTCCCCTTTCTTTTTTGGAGAACATTTTAGTCCCTCTTACAAGGGTACAGTAATTCCACAGTGGTTAGTTGTATTGGTTGTGATACTGGCTATCCTGTCTCTCTGAGATGAGCCGCCATTTACCCTCCATTCACTTTCTTGCTCCTTGGTCAGCATTTATTGAGTATCTGCTATGTGTTAGTACAACGTCCCATTCTAGAGAAATGCAGCAATGAATAAGGCAGAGGTCCCTATATTAATTTATTTGTTTATTATTATCTGCTTCTCCCACTAGAAGGTAAGAATCTGTGTCTTATCTTGCCTACCACTGTATCTCTAGTATCCAGAATAATGCCTAGCACATAGTAAAAACCCTGGAAAGAACTTTCAGATAAATGAATGGTTGAATGAAGGTCCTTTGGGGGTTCTCATTTGTAATGAGTGCTGTGAAAGGGGAAGAACAGGGTGCTGGAAAGGTGGCCTATGGCACAGTGACTTAATCTGCTTTAGGAGGTCAAGGGAAGTCTTCCTGGGGATGAAGTGTTTAAGCTTAGAGTTATAGGATAAGTAGGTGACAGACAGATGGAAGAGCATATACAAAGACCAGGCATCAAATGAATGACAGGAGGAAGAAAGGAAGTTCAGTGTGAGCTGGAGTGGAGTGTGGTAGGATGAAACAGAAGGAGCCAGCAGGGACCAGATTGTATTGTGTATGGCTTATGGGACCTCCTAAGCCTCTGTATTTTGTCCTGAGGGTGCATCTCTCAGCAACTTCTTTGACATGCAGCCAATATATTTCAGGTAATTGTTCAGAGGGCAATTTTGGACTTTATTAGTAACTCGCAGCGTACTGTCTCAATGTTTGAACTGGGAGGAGAATCAAAACTCTCTTTGCCTGAGCCTACTTCCACGTAGAGACCCCTTTTCATTTTTAGCAAAACAAGCATTGAGACCATCCTTTTTGCTAATGGAGTTGGGGAAAGGAACAACAGTCTTCATTTATGTAAGACTTCAGTTAATTATCATAACATCCCTGGAAGGTTGGCCTTATTTATCCTCATTTTATAGATAAGATAAAAAAAAAAGAGAATATGGGGCAACGCCTGTGGCTCAAAGGAGTAGGGCGCTGGCCCCATATGCTGGAGGTGGAGGGAGCAAACCCAGCCCCAGCCAAAAACTGCAAATAAATAAATAAATAAATAAATAAATTAATTAATTAATTAATAAAAGGGAAAAAAAAGAGAGAATCCTGCAGTAAGGCTGAAGTGAGATACAAAATCTCTAGGCTAGAGATTTTGAGGAAAATGCTAGCCTTTACTGGAAAAAATAACAATCTGGAATGGCTTTGTAGGCTTCAAACTGGTAGAGTTTGAAAACAGACTTGCAGAGGAACAAATAGTCAGAGGGGTAGGTGAATTGAGCAGTCAGTCAGAAAGTGTTCAACAAGACTTCTTAGATGCTCAGCACATTTCAGACAAGCTAAATGTGGTTCTCACCTTCAAGGAGCTCACAGTCCGCTGGGGGAGACACACAGACAAGAGAATCAACACAGTGTGAGAAGTTGTCCTCACAGAGGTACAAACCTGTGGTAAGAGGAACCTGGGAACATCAGTGAAGTTTATGCATGCTTAGTGCTGAGTGAAGGCATGGAAGATGTACAGAACTGGCAGTTTAGATACTGACTCAATCTCTATTCTGTTTGTTTTTTTTTTTTTGAGACAGGGTCTCACCCTATTGCCCAGGCTGGAGTACAGTGATATGATCATAGCTCATTGCAGCCTTGAATTCCTGGGCTCACGTGATCCTCTTGCCTTAGCCTCCCAAGTTGCTAGGACTATAGGTGCATGCTATCATGTCCAGCTAATTTTTTAAAAAATTATTTATGGAGACATGGTCTTTCTAGGCTACCTAGGCTAGTCTCAAACTTCTGGCCTCAAGCAATCCTCCTACCTCAGACTTCCAATGTACTAGGATTACTGGTGTGAGTTTCCACAACTGGTGTCCCATCTCTATTCTTTTGGTAGAGATTGAATCTACTGAATCTACCCTTCCAGGAGGAGAGGCCCAGGGATCAGTGCTTTTAAAGCTCTTCTGCTAAATGTAATGACAAGACACATTCATTCCATCCACACCTGTAAATTGCTGAGTTTGTGCCAAGTACGAGGGATAAAGAAATGAATAAATAGGGCGGCGCCTGTGGCTCAGTGGGTAGGGTGCTGGCCCCATATACCAAGGGTGTTGGATTCAAATCTGGCCCCAGCAAAACTGCAACAAAAAAATAGCTGGGCATTGTGGAGGGTGCCTGTAGTCCCAGGTACTTGAGAGGCTGAGGCAAGAGAAGGAGTTGGAGGTTGCTGTGAGCTGTGATGCCACGGCACTCTCCCTCAGGCGATAAAATAAATAAATAAATAAATAGACACAGCATCCACCCTCCACCCTCAGTCTAGTAGAGAATATAGCCCATTAATAAATAATCCCATTGACCAAGAAAACTACCCAGAATATTCCTTGAAAGATACATAAGTGGTAATACTGTTTGTTTCTGGGAAGGAGAACTGAGAACCAGAGAGTCATAAGCAGCTAATCTTATTTTCCTGATATGCAATTTTACTGTTTGCATTTTATAGGGGATATTACATGAATTATTTATTTATTTATTTTTGAGACAGAGTCCTACTCTGTCACCCCAGGGACGAGCACTGTGGTGTCATAGCTCACAGCAACCTCTAACTCCTGGGCAAAAGTGATCCTCTTGCCTCAACTTCCCGAGTAGCTGGGACTACCACCTTACTTGAGAGGACAAAAGGTAACTTCCATCTCCCCTCAACAGTAGTTGCTAGAATTTGTCTTTAATGAAATAGAGACAGTCCTTAGTGTTTCTGAGCTAGAAAAGCAAACCAATGTTAAGTCTTGCTGCATTTTTTAGCCCCTTTGGATGGAACTCTCCTTGTCTAATCTAATGCTCTACAGACTCCATTGCAAAGCACGACTGTCTTCTTGAGGTCCCTGATCCCTGCTATTTGAAGAAGAAAAGGGATCACTATCTCATTAGGAGAGTAGGTCAAAAAAGTTAAAATCTTGGCTGCTATGAAGTAGTAAACATGTGTTTTTTCCTCCTTTGTGATACCCAGTACTTCTTCCTTTGATAGGTTATATTTCACTCTTTTGGAAAGAAGACATCTTTCTTTTTTTTTTTTTTTTTTTGAGACGGAGCCTCAAGCTATCCCCCTAGGTAGAGTGCCATGGCATCACAGCTCATAGCAACCTCCAACTCCTGGGCTCAAGCGAGTCTCCTGCCTCCGCCTCCCAAGTAGCTGGGACCAC
>CAUYQV010124112.1:0-42845 GCA_963574575.1 Galagoides demidoff | reverse complement strand
TTGTATGCATTGGGTAAATTCCTCTTCTCTTGAGGTCCCCTAGCACATTTCCATTCCTGGACCCGTCAGCAAGAGACCTTCGTCACTTACCACAGATCAGGAAAGGTTACTGATGGGTATCTAGGCAGTTTTCCAAAGGGCTTTTTCACTGGCCTTATGAAGTCAACCTTAATTCCTTAACACCTTCTGGAAATGCTATTCCAGCCAAAGCCTTGGTCATGTTAGGCCCACAACCAACCTGGCCACATGAGATTCTGCCTCAGTTTCTCACAAGTATGCCTGCACAAAGTCCTTTCACTGCTCTCTCTCAAATAGCTTTTTTGGCCAGAGGCATATAGGTATTTCACCTATAGTCTACTGTGAGCGACAGATAATTCAAGTAAAAATGAGGCTTGGAGCCTCTAGCTCAGTGGTTGGGGCGTTGGCCACATACATGGGGGCTGGAGGGTTTGAACCCAACCCAGCCTGCTAAACAACAATGACAATTGCAACAAAAAATTAGCTGGGCATTATAGCAGGTACCTGTAGTTCCATCTGCTTGGGAGGCTGAGGCAAGAGAATAGCTTAAGCCCAAGAGTTTGAGGTTTCTGCCACCTACGACACCATGGCACTCTACAGAGGGTGACATAGTGAGACTCTGTCTCAAAAATAAATTAAATAAATAGGGCAGTGCCTGTGGCTCAAGGAGTAGGGCACTGGCCCCATATACCAGGGTTGGAGGGTTCAAACCTGGCCCCACCAAAAAAAAAAAATTAAATAAAGTAAAAATGGCTTCATTAAGCACATATTTCCATCACACACATGTGCATGCACAGGCTGAGGATTCTGGTCCCAGACTGATAGGGCATCACCAAGAAGTCATAAGAACTGGCTCCTTCTCTCACACCATCCCATGTTCATCTGGGAAACCTCTCTAACAATTCCCTGTTAAGTCTCTCATAGATGCTTCCAGTCAAATACCACGGCTAAAACTCATGGCCTATCCAGCTGAGAGGGAGAGTCTTGGCCACGTTCCCAGCTAAAATGTGTCGTTCTGTCGTAGGAAGGAAGGGATGATGTATACCAAGAGACTATTTGCCACATCTGTCACCACAGCCCCTACAAGGGGCTAGCAGAAAAGGCCACTGCCTCTTTGCTATCATACCTAGATGACTGATATTCGGTCCAACATAGATACACCGAAATCTCACCAACTGAACTCACTCGAGAAGAAAATAAAATAAAACGTCCAAGAAAAGCAGAAGGGAAGGGGGGGGAGGGGAGAAGAAAGGGCAATAAAAAAAAGAGAGTTCCAAGAAATTCATAAAACTTGATAATTGATTTGATTTAGAAATTTTGGAACTGCAATAGCCTAACCTGGATGCACAGAGGTTCCTGAAAATCAATTCTTGGTGTCCCTCTAAAAATCATACACCTACACGCATGCATACACCTACATATACACCCATACGCACATGCGCGCACACACACACATACTCCTACACTCATATTTTTGCATGCCCACAGCTAATCCTCCATGCTAATGTTGTAAGGGTATACCTGGGACTCAGTTACACCTGACTGTTTTTTAAGAAGTACTGCCATTTTTAAAAAGATTACTTTCATAACTTCTACTTTCTTAGCGCCACAGTACTCCTTTGGTCTCTAACAACAAGAACATGTAGAATACTATATATATATATATAGTATCATCTGTGTCTTTGTTAAGTACAAAACATACACTATATTGAATGTCAAGGAAGAGGTGTTTCTCTCCTTCATCTGTATTACCAAAGATAGTAGATGGGAAGAGAATTATTGAATTATTTGACCCTAGCTTAAAAAGAAGATTTTGGGATTTGGGAGTTTGTGACAATCTTTTCACAGATCTAGTAAAACCAGCTAATCAGATTGCCTGTGAGCCTGTTACTGTGCAAAGGAAAATTACATTATTTTCAGATAAGCAAGCTCTACAAAATGGATGTTAGTACTAGATGCAATATGATTCAAAACACTCATAAAAGCTCAGAAAAATTTGGATTGTACTGTAAATGCAGAGCCAATGAAAAGGACTAGTACCTTGTGAAAAGAGTACTCCTGATTTTAATTACGAATAGTTACAAACTAGCAAAAAGAATAGGAAATTACTTCTTGCCTGGAAATAAATGCTGAATCTTAGTGAACTAATTTGAAAATTGCCAATGCAAGAGAAATAGAATATATGGCAATATTAACTAAGTATTCATTTTGTTTTGTTGCAGGAAGACAAGGCCCAACGGAGAGAAAGAGCACCCAAACACCATGTTTATAAGAGGAAGGGCTTTATTCACCCGGCCGATAGCTTACGACATGAATTCCAAATGGCCACACTCCCAACTGGCTTGGTCTTTTCCTTTTTATCTCCAATCAAAAAGATCCAACCCATAGGTACTTTTTTCACTGGCCAGTTTGAATCAAGTGGGAGATGCTATTCCAGCCTCCACAGAACTACAGGATTTCACAGAAGTGGAAAGTTCCAAGTTCCAGGAAGTTAAGTCTACAAATTCCCAAGAGCTGAGTCTCCATGGAGAGGACCCTGCATGTGTATCCTTGCGGTTTCCTTGAGAAGACCTGTTCTCTTAGACCTTACCCTCACCCTTATCCTCTCTCAGTTTCTCCGTATTTCTCAGCCTCCTTGCAGTCAAGCTGGGGCTTAAGCTGATTAGTTTTGCCCAATAAAATGTGAACAGATATGACTTAATGCTTACAGTCTGAAGCAGTAAGAGACCTATGATCACTTCTCTAATTTCTCTCCTTTCCCCTAATCATTGCAACAAAGGAGGCTTCGAACTCCAGATACTAGAGCTACAAAATGATGGCTCCTCTATGTCCGCCTGACTGCCTGAGTGTCTGTGTGGAGTAATTCCAGTGGGCCGATGTAAGACACGTGGCATGAATGGCAAACTTTTGTTTTGTTATGCTTCCCTGGAGAGATTATTACTGCAGCACAATTTAACCGATCCTGGCTAAAACGAAAGGTAAGTAATCAAATATTCAGGTGAGAGCATAACCCTGAAATTAAAAATAAAACAAAGACAAAAAAACTGCAAAATCTCAGCTTCTCAATATCTCTTTAAGTAGAAATTTGGCATAGATAAGATTATTTTTAAAATGTTCTGTCTAGCATTATCACCAGTTCTGTTTCATCCAACAGCCAAAAATGTTTTTGAATTAAATAATTCTGGATTGTTGGTTAATCAAGTCTAAAAAACAGGTTTTTTTTTTTAATTAAGCTACTTTCCCATTGAATTGAATAACATTTTAGTGTAGATCAGCTTCTTTTGTGAATGTCTAAATTGTTGGTTCTTTGATAATCCAGAGATTTAACCTCTGAGGGCCAAATCTTTGATAGGGGAGATTATCATGAGTTGGGAAGAATACATTTCATAGATTCTGCCAAATTGCAAAATACACCGTGACCACCAGCTGGAAAACTCTCGATTAGGACCCAAACTACAGAACGTTAACAAGGTGAATGAGGGACTATGAAGGATGGTGAATCGGCTGCCTAAAATAATGAATTGGAGAGGTCTGTGTCAAACTGCTGAGAGCAGGGCTTATCTTGTATTCAGCCTGAGGCATCCGGGTGTCAGCCTTGAGGACCTGAGGGTGATCTCTAATTTCCTCTACTGTTCAAGCCCAGAGACTTGAAGCTACCAAGTTTATTTTATTGGAAAAATGTAACCTTTATTGAATATCTAAATGCTAAGCACGCTAAATGCTACATCCTATGTTTTCTTTTTTTTTTTCATCCTATGTTTTCTAAAGTAGATTTCCATCTTATAGATGAGACAACTGACCTCAAGAGTAATAAGCCACTCAAGAGACAGTGAGAGAGGGGACCTGGACAAAGTAAGATCTAAGAGAACAGAGGGCTTCTCAAGGAGACCCCAAGGATACACTTGCAAGTTCCTCCCCCGTGACTCAGCTGTTAGGAATTTGCAGAAACTTAACTTCCTGGGACCTGGAAACTAACACTTGCTTCTGTTTTTATAAAAGCCCTTGGTTCTGTAAAAGCCAGAGCCAGCTTCTCCAGCTTGATTCAAACTGACCAATGAGAAAGGTACCCATGGGCTGGAACTTTTTGATTAGGGATAAAAAAGAGAAGCCTGAGCCAGTTGTGGATGGTGGCCATTTTGAATTCATCTGTGCCATCCCTCTGCCAGCTGAAATAAAGCCCTCCCTCTTTTAAACATGGTGTTTGTTCTCTCCACTGGGCCTCTTCTTTCTGCAACAACAGGGTCTGGATTCAGCCTGGGTCCAGGCCTTGCCATCACGTCAGGCGGCAAAATCGACCAGCATATAAATGAGTCCATATAGTTGTATTCATCTTGATCATAATCTTTCTGGTGGGAGATTCTAATAAAAATTGCTGTTATTTTTTTAGCCAATATATTTGAATCTGTGTGTGTGAATGCATAATATCATGGTTGCTATGCAAAATATATAGATTTTGGTGAAATTATACTTTGGAGTGGAAGAAGCACGGAAGTGGTTCCAGGAGACAAGATTCATCATACTGAATTCATACTGCACGATCACTAAGAAGCAGGACGCTGGAGGAAAATGCTAAAAGTTATAATTAAGAATAACATTGTTGTCTTGCTAGTGAGGACTCACCACAGTATAAAATATTTCTTGGTTCTACTCACTATGTGGATTTTACTCCTGAATAATGCATATTAAAAATGGTTTAGATTTTTGCCTCTAATTTTAAAAATAAATGAAAGAAATGTGCATAGGCAAACAATGACATTAAAAAGATGCAATGATTTTTAACTTATTCCATTTTTAAAAAAATACAAATTTGGGAACAATAGTTTTGGGTAGTCTAAGTACATTCTTGATAACTAATTTTTTTGGTCATTGCAAGTCCCCTTTCTTGGGTTTATTTGATTTCCTCCATGGATTTATTCCTATTACATCTGACTAATATTTACCTCATCTTCACCTCAATTGTCACATTTTACAAATCTGTAGAGACTTAATTCTTTTACTGAAGGGGTGGGTAGGGTCAGGCTGAGAAAATTAAGATAGGAAGAATATCTTTCTCTTGCATCTTAACTCTGCCAACCATGTGCTCTTTAAGCAGAGGCGGCTGGTGTTCTATCTTCTCATGGGATACAAGCATCCCAAGACTTTGATCCCCTCAGCCCTGGGAGATTGGAACAAAGAGGGTTCTTGAAGGAGTCTGTTCCCACAGGCTGAGAAAAGCCTCTCCCATTCACTTCCAGTGCTGTACAGATACTCTTATTTGTCACTGTAAGCTCTACCTGAAAACGTTTGAAAAGCATTGCCCTCCACCCTTGATGTGTCTTCTTAACATTAAACTATTGGAGTAAATTGAACTTTCTAAATGCAAGATGATAATATTTCCATGGGAATAAGCCCCATTTTACTTTAATAAATTTCTTCATCTATAAAAATAGAGTTTAGTTAGAACTGAAAAAGGAAAATAACTGAAAGGAAGCAAGACATTGCCTTGGTCATAAGATGTAGCCAAGATACACGCCCTTTCTGTCCTTCCGAATCCTGATTTGTACCCATGCTAAATGCTCACTAGAGTGTAAGTACCTCCAGGTCAGGCACCTGTTTGGTTTATTTCAGTATCTAGGGAGCCCAGGAAAGTACGGAATACATGAAATGTTTCTTAAATGTTACAGTAAATGTTTCATTTTCTTTATCTGAGAATTTCTATATGTCCTTTTAATTTTTCATTTTTTCCAACTTCCTAAAACTTAGAAGACTATGGATAATACTTCTAGGTTTAAATTTCAGTGCAACATGTCTTGATAGATTACTGATTATGATTTCCCATCTCACTTAAATCTCCAGTTTTTCTAAGGGATTACAAAAAATATGGTATTTATATTGGGCTATAAATTTTTCTGTAGAATATGGTTGATGAATAAACAAATATTTTAAGTGATTCCTTCTTTTATGTGTATACCTAAACTGTTCAATGTCTCAAGTTAAAATCTCTATAAGACGCTTGGCGCCTGTAGCTCAAGTGGCTAAAGCACCAGCCACATACACCAGAGCTGGTGGGTTCGAATCCAGTCCAAGCCTGACAAACAACAGTGACAACTACAACCAAAAAGTAGCCGGGTATTGTAGCCAGGACCTGTAGTCCCAGCTGCATGGGAGGCTGAGGCAAGAGAATCACTTAAGCCCAGGAGTTGGAGGTTGCTGTAAGCTGTGATGCCATGGCACTCTACCCAGGGGGACAGCTTAAGGCTCTGTTTCAAAAAAAAAAAAAACTCTATAAGCCTGAAATAAGAACTAATCATTTAGGGAAAAAATTCCAAAAAACAAAAAACAGTACTTCCTAAACCAAAACTTCAAAGTACAAATTTGCCAAGCTTTCTTACTGTTGTTTTGTTATCTTTTTTGTTTTGTTTGCTTATATCATAAGGAAGCTGGCAATGTAGTTTCACAGTTACCTAAGACAGTAAAGATTAATAAAACGATCACAGTATTCTACATTTGCAGTAGATAGTAGACATTTTCTTTCTCTCCAAGTTAATTTTGGTTTTCTTCTTATTCTTCTTTCTATATTAACATTGTAAACTATCATTTTCTAGCCATTTGAGGGAATGGCTAGAATTTTTCCTTTTCTTTCTTTCTCTTTCTTTTTCTTGCTTTCCTTCTTTCTTTTTAAAAAGAATGGATTCAAAACTTTGATTCCAAAGCAAAGCAAGGCTATGGGTTTGGTTTGGTTTGGTTTGTACCTACCTTTATTCTGGGAAAAGCAAAACAAGCCAAACATTCTTTGCCCTTACCCTTAAACTCTTGTCTTTGAAATGGTTATACAGCAGTTGGTCTCTAATAGGACAGCTCTTGCCCCAAGTAAAACGTCTATTTATAATGTTTACACATAATCCCAAAATAGAGAGAAGGGGAAAAGAAAATTATATGCATAGATCTTTGTTCAGTCATCAGAGTCAGAACCCAAAAGTGAGCTGGTCAACCAGAAGAATGGGCAGTGGATAGGGGTGGGGAGTTCACCGCTCTCAGTCTGGTTTCTGTTCATGCCAAGAAGTAACCCTCAATCCACTCATAGCCCTACTCAGCAGGGAGCAAAGTACTAATTGCCACTGCTGTAAAGCTAAGAAGTGTTCTAGTGTGGTCAGCTTTTTCCATCATCATCAGAGGGGAAGTGGATAAGGAGCATAGACACTTGAAAAGGCTTGTTGTAGAACTAAAGCACATTAGAGGAGAACAAAAAGGTGGCATCAGGGAGCTGTCAGCTCACAGAACCCCATCAGGTCCCTCTTACACATGTGTTTTAATGGCCTCTTGACTGCTGTCCTCCCTGCTGTCAGCCTTGCTGTCCATACCCTCCTCCACACTAACCTATTGAATGCATAGATCTCAGAACATCTCTCCTGTTACCAGAGTCCCAAAGTCTCAAACTCATCAACAAGCTCCCTCCCACCCATATCTTGGCCATTATCTCACCTACCATCAGCCATCGCTCCAGTGATATCAAACAGCTTATCACTATCTTCAGTTCAACCAACACCTATTGTTCAGCTTCCCGGAAAGCCATTTGTCCTGTGGTTTTCTAGGCATCAGTCACTTCCTTCTTTGTGCTATCTTTGCACTTTGCGCATATTTTTATTATTGTATCTATCATAGTATATCGTAAGGACTGCCTCATATGGGTATGCAAGACTTTTACCTTCACAACTCCAGAAAACGCTGCTGTTCATGCTGTAGAATGTGTGATTTGTCAGCACGACAGCTCTGCCTGCACTACTAGCACTAATAACAGTTGCTGCTTTTTATTGACTATGGAGCAAGCACCACTCCTCTCTCATCTCATTTTTTTTTGGTTGCAGCCATCCTTGTTGCTTGGCGGGCCCAGGCTGGGGATTCGAACCCGCCACTTCAGATGTATGTGGCTGGCGCCCTAGCCGATTGAGCCACAGGCGCCCAGCCCCTCATCCCATTTTATCTGCATGACAAATCGTGATATGAACACGATTTCTACCTTCAGCTTTGTAGGAGGAAACTGAAGCCCACTGAGAATAAGTAATTTGCCCAAGGTCCCATTGTCAACTGTGGGTGCTTTGAGAGTCAGGACTGGGCGGGTCTAATTCCTCTATGGAGCTCCAGTGCCTAACACAGGGTCTAGAATAAGAAGAAACCAAATGCATGTTTAGGTGAGTGAACGAATGAGAAGCCTGAGGAAGAAAGAGCTTAATTTCAACTATTGAAAGGGCTTCATGGAAGCCAGCACTGTTGATCACACAGAAATCTGGAATGTGACTCAGGTTATGAAAAGGGAAATTATAGGTTCAAAGAATTTGAATGGTCTCCATTGCTTGTTGAGCACTTACTCTACATCATGCCCTCTTGAAATTTGAAATATATCAGATCCCTGTCATCTGAGAGCTCACACTCTGGCAGAGGGTGACAAATAATAAAAATAGATATAACAATTAAAGTATATTATGTGTGGTTCAGTGCCTGTGGCTCAAGCGGCTAAGGGTCCAGCCACATACACCTGAGCTGGTGCGTTCAAATCCATCCCAGGCCCGCCAAACAACAATGATGGCTGTAGCCAAGAAATAGCCGGGCATTGTGGCAGGCGCCTGTAGTCCTAGCTAATTGGGAGGTGGAGGCAGGAGAATCGCTTGAGCCCAGGAGTTGGAGGTTGCTGTGAGCTGTGACGCCACGGCACTCTACCCAGGGTGACAGCTTGAGGCTGTGTCTCAAAAAATAAATAAATAAATAAATAAAGTATATAATGTGTTAAGGCAATATGCATTAATCAGATAAAGAAATTTAGAACAGATAATGGGAAATGAGGGCATGGTGTTCCGTGTGAAATTTAGGAGGACAGAATTCCCTTCAATGACAAGGAAACAGTGAAATTTGAGCAAATACTTGAAGGCGATGAAGGTTACCCAGGAGGACATCTGGGGAAAGAGAACCCTGGCAGACACAGCACCCCATGCATAGTCCCCAAAGTATGAGATTGTTTAGAATGCCCAGGGACAGTGAGGGGGCAATTTATCTGGAGTTGGGTGACCATTTAAAATGCAGGATGCTAGTTAGGTGTATTGTCACCATAGAAATTATCAGGGTACTGAGATAGAAAAATGTCTGTGGTAAAAGACAATTATGAATATTGCGTGGAACATACTTATACTAAAAACTTTATTAGATTTTTGATCTGATAATTCAAATTTAACTAGGCATCCTATATTTTTATTTGCTTAATCTGGCAGCCCTGTTCTGGATCCGAGTGGGAAGGGAAGAATGGGCGTTGTCTAAGGTCTCTGCACCTCTCCTCCCTCAGCCATTACTCTTCCACCAGCAGGCAACCTTTCTCCATGTGGAAGAAGACTTCAGAGCTTCAGAGCTTCAGAGCTTAATCCCACAGATTCTGCCGTCAAAGGGGTCTAATTCACACATTCTGTGGTCCCAAGTTCAGGAATCCAGGGGATGACTCGGAAGGTCCCAGTCGGAGTCAGGGACATTGTAGTCAGGAGGACCAGGAGCTGTGAGAGACTCAGCGTGGGGCCATCAAGTCCATCCAGTCACATCAGCTCCCCAAGGAAGCACAGAGCCTGGAGGAATGTGTACAGAAGACAAAGGGCATGCACCCTCAGATACCTTGGTAGGTCCACGGTAGCAACGCTGAATAGAGGCAAGGAGGGCATAAAAATATCCCAATAAGTCAATCTTCCAAATGTAATTTGGCTTTGTAAATGTATTGCACATATATCTTTGTTTGTTTGTTTAGTATTAAAGTGTTATCTCTTAGAGTATTATGCCATTAGTTAAACCAATATCATTCTTAATTGCTTTAACATATGCCAAGTGCTTCAGACACAGATATTCCACAAGCACTCTTGGTAATGAATGGGTAGAGCTCCCTGGAACTAGTAATTTCTCACAGTCATCCACCATCAAGCGAATCCATGTTTCACTGATTACAATGGTAAGCTCCCAATTCTGACTTTAGCACTGCTTGAACGGACATACATTTTCTAGCATAGAATTACAATCCCACCTGGATTACAGAAATTGGAGTCATGTGAAAGAATAGTGTTTGGAGCCCTTCAAGGGCCTGCACACCTGCAGTTCTCTCTCAGAAGCTTTGGATGTACTGGTGACAGTTATTTCACAGAATTCAAGTGATTTATCACCAGATTTTATGATACATCTTTGCCCAATAACTGTAATTGTGAGTTGTCTCTACTATAACTGGCTGTCTGGGGGCTGAGGTGAACTGTCTGTGATAAAAGAAATGATTAAGAAAACTTGGCGAAAGATTTTTTTTTTGTCAAGAGAAGAAAAAGGGGTGTGGGTTTTGGTGTATAGGGTGGGAGGCTGTTTGGCTCCACACAGCTGAATAGAAATCATGCCCAGGGGTCACAGCCCATCAGAAACCACACATACAGTTTGAAGTGTTCTCTGGGCTCCCTGTGGAGTCAGGGCATCCTCATTTCATACATCATTTATTCCTCCCATGAGGGATTTCACAAAAGAATGGCCTGGACTAGTATTCAAACTGCTGTGACACTAGCATGTGGGCCCTCTGTTTGGGAGACCATGTCTCAATCACTCAAGTTTAGCACTGTCCCCTTCTTTCAAGACAAACCAACTTGTTTGTTAATTTGTCTGTAAAATTTCTCTAGAGACCTATTCACTAGTCATCCCCAGAGCCATGTTTTTATTTGGTGATGTTACTAGAATAACATTGAATAGAGGAGAATGGTTCTGGTTCTTTCTCTGTCATAACATATAAACACACGCTGACATGCGCCAAAGAGGAAATGCACTTGTTGGCCTTGTCGGTTTAATAGCTTCCTGATCACTTTCACAGGCTCTCCTTGATGACTCAGCCACACAGGATATTCCTCAAAGATGTGCTTATCCAAGATGTGGATAAGCCTCTATTGTGAGATTTCGTAGTTGATACCTCTAATGCTCTGATACCCAAGTGATAGTCGAGGTATCACTGGGTATTTCCAGGCATGTGAAAAAGCACAAAGGAAAATGAATTTTTATGCCCTGGAATGCCTACATGCTACGCAGTTTTTTCAAGAGGAGGAAAATTCCACAAAAACCACCCAGGACTCCATGAAGGTTTGAGACATGAGATTTGTTGGGTTGGGGGCACTCGGTCATGAATCCCAAATACTGGCACTGTTCTTCCTTTTCTTCATTCAACTTAAACACAGGTCTTTGCAGCACTGCACTTTGTGCCAGGCATCATGTGGGTGGCGGCGAGAGATGGTTTTTATAGCCGCTCATCATAGTCTTGGGAAACAAGTTTTCACCCTGGTAGCATTTTAACAAGTTCCTGCAAAAACTTTCTTCTCGATGCTAGATCTGCTTGCAGGGAGTTGGTTTTTGTTTTTTGTTTTTTTTTTTCTTTTTCTTTCCCAAGCCCTCTGAGGACTGGCACACAGGGGGTTATCACTGAGTGGCCTCTCCCTTGAACTCTGTGTTCCTGGGCTCACGGAAGCTAACCCGGACAGGAGGGGCTGGGGACACTTTCCCAGAGTAGATTTGTTCTCCTTGTCCATCAGCCAAGGCTCCCTCGCAGAGAGAAGGGTGGTGGCTGCGCAGCTTGTTTGTTGGAATCCCTCCCCTCCGCGTTCTTTGTTGTCTGTCAGCTCAAACTCCTACCAGGACACAGTGGAAGAAAAGCTGTCACCATGAAAGGCTTCAGCTGCCTCGCAGCGCGGCTCAGCTCTGCCAGCTCGGGCCTGGGCACTGGCATGAGCGCTGTGCTCCCATTTAGAGGGGAATGAAAGGGCGAAATGAATAGACTTAAGCCCTTTTACGTGTCCTATTCAAGTACACCCCACCTCGACGCACCCCCAAAATGGCCTCCTCAGGTTTTTCTTGCCTCCTTTTCTAGTAAGACAATGGCAGAGGGAAGAAACGGGGCTGCTAAAACTTTAAAAGCGTCAGTACTGGGTTTTCTATACAAATCCCGCATGCTGCTTACCAGCGGAATCGGGGAATTTCCTTCTTTCACGATATTAATTTATGTAAGGCCTGCCCCAGTTTCCTCCCTCTGAATCTGTTTGAATTGCCTTATGTCCACTTAATGAAATGCAGTTTTTATTTTCATCCCGCAGATCTTTGTCAGTTTGGGGAAACTGGGCAGAGGAGATGGAGTGGTCTGTGCTGCCATTGAAAGGTGGCCACAGTGAGGAGTTTCCAACAGTGAGGTTAAAGCATGTGTGGGGAAAGTAGAGCTCGTAGTTGGAAAGACAGGGCGTGCTTTCCTTGGGCATCTGAATTTTGCAAACTCATTTTCTTTCTTCAGCCTTTACAGCTGGCTGCTGTTTTCCCAATTCACGCACCCCTTTGCCCTCCTGGAGCAAGGCATTGCCCCTGGGCCCAAAGCTGGCTATTTGTTATTCAAGTCTTTGTAGAACAAGGCATAGATTGTCATTAGCCATAACTTTAGACACTGCTTGTGTTAGAGGTGGGGGGGGATAAATTAGGGAGGGAAGCATAAAATATTCGTAGCTTCATGAAACGGTATTGGTATTATGGATCGCCTTTCCTCATCAGGTGTACCTGTGCCAGCACTGCAGGCAAAGATTTTTGTACAAATAACCCCCATTCTTGACGTTTTTGCATGCTTTCAATGCCTCTGTTCCTTTCCACTTCCCGTGTCTATTTTATTGCTATGTTCTCACTATACTTATAATGCTTATGTTACCACGCATTTCTTGGTAACCAACCATTGTTTATGATGAAAACTAATCTTGAAGAGCAGAGCAGAAAGGAGTCCATGGGCATTATCCTTTGAGGACCCTCGTAAGACCCCCAGACTTTTGTCCTCATGCTGCCAATGATGAATGCACTCACTCCCATCCGAGTGATAACTCAAACTTGAACTTATCCTTCAGCTCACAGTAAGAAACGTGCCCCCCCCCACCCCCCGCCGGGTCAAATGTACTGTGATTTTGCAGACGCACGTTCCTGTATGACAATGCTGTGTATAACACCTTCTGCGTCTCCTGGTCAGACCACCAGCTCCGGCAGAACAGGGCCGGCCTCTTTCATCTTCACAGCTGTGGCCCTGGCAGGCACGCAGTGGGGAGTCAGTGTTTCTGGGGCATGAGGATAAGTTTAAATAGACTTCTCCCCATCTCTTTCTTGCCCTTGCATTTTCCTGAATTTCTGCTAATTGACCCAGAACATTTTCTTTAACTTTATCATGGCCCACTGAGATAATGATGTTTACCAAACCTCTTTGAGAGTTTTGAGTGATAAGATAAGAATATTAAGCAGGCTGCATGTGAATGTGTTGGATGCCCTTTAAAAGTGTATACACATATGGTAGCATTTTTATTGTTTTATACGGTAAGTGCTCATAAGCTTTTTTCTAACCAAGAGACAAAGTAATTTAGTTAATGAATGCGTTGCCACTCGTTGTCCTCATCTGTGAAATGCAGGGATAGCACAAAGGTCCCTCGAATGTCTCCCTAAGGTCTAGAATGCTCATTGAGGATTAGCACCCTCGTGTGGGGCAGGTAAAGTGGGGCTGGGAAGAAGTAAGATAATAGAGGCCCACCAGACCATCGTGTACTTCGGGAAGCCAAATCCCACACAGGGCTGTTTTGATTAGGACTCATGGCTGCCAGCTGCGGCTCCAGCCACGGCGACAGGGGTTGAGGGATAAATTGCCCTCCTCATTAAGAAGCCGCGTTGAGAAATGTACCGGGGTGAAGTCAGGGACAGAACACGGAGCACTGACAATTTTTTCCTGCTTAAAAATTATTTCTTTCCTCCATTTGGTGTCATCTAATACAATAACAAAATAGAACCTATTTTCAAAAAGTAATTTAATGGGTTTGTTTCCATTAAATAATATTTGGAAAAATATAATAAACATATTCTTTCTTGTTATGAATATGTTGGCTGATACCTTCCAAAATGTACCCAAGAAGAAATGAAGTATTACTGAGCAGTCATAGGATGGCTTAGTATTTTACAGATTTGGTTGTGTGGACTTGTTTTAAGCCGGGTTTTTCAAAACCTTGTCATATACCAAAAAAATGTCTACTATAAAAACATGAGCCTGTAACACAGGCAATGGAAACATTATTATCATAATCATACTTTCAAAGAAAGGTCAATCAGTGGGTTTGTAAGTAGACTTGTGCTAGGTCCTAAAAGGAAATAAAAATCTTGAAAGATTTCCTCTGACATGCTGATACTTACAAGTAAATTATAAGTAAATACGCTATGGTTTTGCTATTGTTTTGTTTTGTTTAGATTGTTTCTTGTTTTAATTTTTTTTTTAACAGTCACTTGCCAGAACATTGAAAACCCTAAAAGGGATGGGTCAATATAAACATACATTTCTTTCTATACAGATAAAATCTTTCCCTTTTGCAATAAAATACCATTTGAACTATTTCAATTTTGTTCTAATGTTTTGACATTCCATTCCAGAGATTTTGGTAGCAGAGATGGCTCATTTATTCTGCTGTTCTGTGTCTAAATGCCACATGATTGGCTAACATAAACATGCAAATTATATTGAAATGTGTTTGCCCTTGACAAATTTGTATAAACCTGTATTTATTGTGGTGGCGCATCCTTTGTCAGCTGTACCTTCATCCTTTTTTTTTTTTTTAACATGCTGAAGAAAAACTGTACTCAGGGACTCCCTGGACTCATTGCCAAATCCAATTTCTTTCTTCAAAGTTGTGAGATTTTAAATTCTAAACGGACTCCTTCGAGGTTGAAAATTTAAATGTACATCCTCTTTTATTTTGAAGAAAACAAAAGAAAATTACTAAACTTAAAAATATGTGACTATACGTTATCATATAATATCATATTTATGACTCCTCTTCCTACCACGGTCTATCTTGTCTTTACTTCTTTCTTTTTCAAGCACTCTATCAGTTCTTCCTTCCCTCCCTCTCCACGCCCCATTTGCCATCAAATATAGCAGCTTCCATGATGCATCCTGTGATGAGGTGACATGCATGATGGCCAATCTGTGTTATAGCTAGTCCAGTGGTGGCAGCAGAAAGCAACCCTACACTATTCACCTCAACTCCATCAATAAGAGAAAATGAACCTGGTACTAATTACAAATCAAGAGCATTTATCTTTGCAGATAAGCAATATGTTCGTCTGTGGTTGTGTGCATGTGATTGTAAAGCCACTGTTGCCTTCCAAATGTCAAAATTCTTTCTCTATTCCTTTTTTTTCAAGCATTAGGAACTGCATTCAATGGCTAGCAGTCTGCTAATGACTTTCCCTCATAACTGGCTTGTCCCAAGAATCCTCAGTCAGAAGACAAAGAGGCAGCACCAGGGCTGAGAAGACTCAACCAACTTAAGTGAAATTGTCAACCCCCAGGGAGGCATTAATAGTTTATTGGGTATGGAAGATGCATAGCAAAGTAAAGGAAGAAGGCTAGTAACCTTTAACATTAAGAAAAAATAACTATTATTGTGACCAGTGTAGCATGAAGCACAAATAGAGCACTCTCTGGGCAACAAAACATAACGTGTAGCCCACCAGAGAAATTAATAAAATGAAAGCACCGTTTCTTGCAGATGGATATGTAGGAGAATAATGGCGTGGGGCTGCACTGAGCTGTCATGCATCAGATACTACATCTGTTATGGAAATCAGGGGAAGTGGGGGCCTTTTGTTCATGCGAGAGCCCTCCCAACAGGGATTTGGCTGGAGTAGATTTTCTTGTTATTAAACATGATTTCTAGCTAGTCGAGAGCAGATGCTTCTGCAGCTTTTGGAAGTAATAACCAACCTTCAAGTGTATGCCACCCCTTCAAGAGGCTGGTACTGTCAGAGACACCAATTTCAGCTCAAAGATAATGTGTTCAGTTCAGTTTCTACTTTGCACATGAATGACACTGATACCAGATGAGCCTTCTGGCCCAGGGTTGGCTGGAGATAGTAAAACAATGACATTGGCCCCAAAGAGATCAAACTGTAACATTTCCTATTTTTACCTCAGTGCAAAGGTTGAAGCTTTCTAGGCATACTTGAGATGGGACAAATCAGAGTCAAATTGGCAGTGCTGTGGATGTTAGCTGGAGAGCAGGGGATGAGGACCGAGGGAAACATGCAAATTCATACTGAACTTGGTAGAAACCTCCAGCCCCTCCCCTTCCCTCCCCAGGCTCTGACCTCTGGGCCAGGATGTTTGTTGAATAATTCATGAGCCCCAGGTCACCACCTAATTCAATGAAGAAAAGCATATCTTCTTGATAAACAACCTAAATTACACTGCTCAACTTCTTAGCCTTGATTTTTTTTTCCTGTCCAATTACAACACATTAATTTTCTAAAACAAACAAGCAACGAACAAAAAACCCCAACAGATGAAGCATTCATTCTATTCTAACAATTATATAGATGGTTGTTTCTAAATAAGAAAGAGGCATTTGCATCAAAAACTTGGCAACTATAAATGAAATTTAAATTAAGTTACTAAAGTAGCTTTATGTCTAAAACTCAAAATCAGTATCTGAAAAATTCTAAAATTGCACAGACTAAGAGCACCAAATAAGCATTTTGTACATTTGATAGGTATTTTAAATTATTGTTTTAATGTAGAGATAAAGGGGAAAATATAGATATAGAGATGGTGCTTTCACCACATGCCTCAGAATCTTTCCTATTTTAAGAGCTGTCCCTGTAGTTGGCCTTTACCTCCCTAGGAACTAGACAGCAATTCTGGGACAGAATCTATGCCAACTGTGACACAGCTTGAAATGGCATTTCTAAATACAGAAATAATTGTTCATATTTTGTTGTTGTAATTGTACCCCATTTATAAAGACTTCGAACTTGCTCACTCAATCCCTACATACAGCTTGAAACAGTATTCTTAGGTGTGTGAAGTTTGACTTCCTCCAAAATTTTCACCTGTGTGGAAGATTTATTATTCTGTGTGGCCTGTTCCATAAACAGCTGCCTCCACCTGTTGAGTTCCTAACTGGCCCAATAGGGTTTCCTTTTTGAAACAGATTCAATTCAATATATGACCAGTAAATTACCTTAGGGCCCTGTCCAGAGCACTTTCAGGTGGAATGAATACACCAGAAAGATCTGGTTGATGGATTAAATCTGCTCTTGAGAAATTTGCCTACCCACTCAGAGGTAAGCCAGCCCAACTAACACTTTCCAAAATCACTGCGTGAATCCGGACTGTATAAACTAAGAACATCATAATAACAGCAGTTGTTTGGATCCGTAAGTCGCTTTGTCACGTGTTTTCATGTGCTCAGTGGCGTTGGATCATGTTCTCACTATTCCCCCAGAATGCAATAGATGAATATCATTAGCCTCATTTTGCAGATAAAAAAACCCTGAAGTTGAGGCAAGTCAAGTAGCTCACTGGTTATCACACAGCTACAAAGTGGTGAAGCTGGAACGGCTTCCTGGGACTTCTGACCTCCCCCCCCCCCAAAAAAAATCCATTTTTTCTTTAAAACACTTTTAAAATTTCTTTTTCAACTTATTATTTTGAAAGTTTAACTGACTTTTTCTCTGAGATCAGAGTCAGTATTCTGGTTAAAATATCCTTTGTTGTTCTGAAATTTTTGCCATCTTTTTTGGCCAGTGTTAAGGGAGAAACTTTTAAGTGAGATGTAAACCTGGACATCCCAGACACTCGTGGTCTATCAGAGCATGGCGGGTATGTATTTTTTATTATTATTTTGCACAAACACGGTTGTTAACCCTAATGCCCTGGCCAGATTCCAGATAAAGGATTACAATTTTCCTTGCTAAAAATCATTCCCTGCTGCTTTAATTAGATATGGTCTTTTCCCCTCCCTTTCAGCACGGTCTGCAGAATGGCTCTGTCCTGTCAACCAGCTGCTGTCACTCAGTCTAGGAGGATGAAGTGAGTCTCCTCGTATTCAGAGACAAAGCAATAGCCACCACGCTGCATTTCAAAACAACACACAAACTTACATGACGGATGGTTAATATCCTAAAAATTAAATCATAGAATGGAAAGGAGCTTTTAAGATAATCCCCATAAGCCGGATCATAGAGGGGCCACATTCACAGGAAACCAGAACACCAAATTAATTTAGCCAACTCTGCTTTTAAAAATCCGCCCAATTCTCATCATAAAGAAAAAAACCCAAACCAATTGTTTTTGGCATAAATGCCTGCTTAGTTGATTTGCTATTGTACATACTTAGCCAGAGAGAGCAGCATAGTCCTAATTATTATTAGAATGACAAATAATTTTAAGCTCTCTGCTAACATCCTGAATGTGATAAGTAAGCATTTATTTAACTGAATGAAACCCATTTAAGCCAAAGACCCAGAAAGCAGAGAAAAAAATAGAAGGAATATTTTACACTTTGCAACTGGATTTGTGACAAAAAATGAAATATTCATAATATGTTAGTGTAAAACAGTGTTCATGGGATTATGTGGGAAAGGCTATATCCCATATGGTGTTTCCAGACTGCCGTCCCAGAGAGCTGCCATAAGGTGAGAGCTGGCTTGACAGAGGCAGTGCCCATCTGCATTTGGAGGCGCCATTGCCACCAACAGGGCAGATCTCCATATCTGGACATGGCTCAAAAGCTGGACGATCTTCCCCAGCCCACACAACGACTGTCCTTTGCTTTGCAACTGAGCTTGCTGTGTCTGACTCCACCTCCCAGTTCATGTAATAAATACCTGCCTCCCAATACAAAAAGGAATTCCACTTTGGCTTGCCTCCTTCACACGTGTATCCATGGGTTTCTAGTATTCACATTATGCTAACCCCCACAGCTCACAGACTTCTCCCTCTTTTTTCTGTTTCGCTAGACCCATTTTCCCTCTTTCATTTCTAATGAACCACCAGGGTAGAATTAGAAAGCGGCAGTTACCATTCTTCATGTACTTTATATGCTCATTCAGGGAATTACAAGTCTGCACATTTTCTTAAATCAATGGAGTTTAAATGCTAAAGATAAAAACACGATGTATTTATGGCCCGGTGCATGGAGCTGTCTTAGAAGCCTTGTGCTAAGGAAGGTTATCATTAAATGACAGAAGATGGGCCAATGTGGGGCAATCTGGAGTATGGGGATGGTGGGGAAACTGGAGAGCTGGTTCCCTCTGTAAAAGTGGCAGCTTCCACCTGGTACCTATTTAATCTGCAAATCGTAGTAACTAATATAAAATTTTAAGAAATTTTTTCAAGATAAAGCCATAGAAAAGGATGGCCTCTGGCATATGTATTTATGTGCTCAGAAAAATGGTTAGAATGTTATATTGATAATTAAATTAAGCTCAATGAAAGACCCAGTTAGAGAACAGTCTGAGTTGTTCAAAGATGGGAAGTTGGTTTTCCTACTCACCCAACATAGGCAGGACCTCTGCTCAGTACAAATCCCATGAAAGGGATCGATAAATCATATGAAGGACAAATTAGGTTACTTCTAAATCTAAGGTGAGGAACTTTTCCAGCTACACCAAGATGGTTCCTCCTCACTCCTGTTAATTTAACCGTTTCTGAAAGGTGGTTTTTGAAGTATTTGATGTAAGCAGACATATATAAAAAGGATAATCATTAAATTGCAATATGAATGAGTCCTGCATTTCTAGGATTTGGTGGATTAAATCTAAGGGTGCATGTGATTGGGTTACATCGTTTGCATTTGTTAGGTAGCCTCCGAGTTGTAGAGTCCTTCCCCCAGGAGGTGTGCCACATACCCCTACATTGTACCCCGTAGGTGGGAGCTTACTGAGCTCTCCCTCCCACCTGAGTTTGTGGTTATCTCTCCTGTGAGCCTATAGTTGGTCATCTGCTAATTTCAGATTAGTATTGAATACATAGGGTGCTTGCTTTTCCATTTTTGAGAAATTTTACTAAGGACAATGTTCTTCAACTCTGTTCAGGTAAATACAAAAGATGTAAAGTCTCCATCTTTTTTTATGGCTGAGTAGTATCATGGTATACATATGCCACAGTTTATTAATCCATCCATGGGTTAATGGGCACTTGGATTTTTTTCCACACCTTTACAAATGTGAATTGAGTGCTTTAAACATTCTAGTGCAAATGTTCTTGTGATAAAGTGAGTAATGCATTTTTAAAATAAAGAATAAAAATCAACACGAACAACTGTTGTTGGTGACACCACAATGACTGTCAGGAGACCTGATTCTTTGGCTTTTGGACTCTCCAGATATGTGTCTGAACAACCCATTTAATGTTTCTCAACTTGGATTAGCTTTTATAAACTAAAGCAATCTGAGTGTAGCAATCTAGTCATAGGACTAGGTCAGGTTTATGTTATCAGCAGTCTCTTTTTTTTTTTTTTTTTGAGACAGAGCCTCAAGCTATCCCCCTGGGTAGAGTGCCATGGCATCCCTGCTCACAGCAACCTCCAACTCCTGGGCTCAAGTGAATCTCCTGCCTCAGCCTCCCAAGTAGCTGGGACCACAGGCGCCCACCGCAACGCCTGGCTATTTTTTGGTTGCAGCCATCATTGTCGTTTTGGTGGGCCCTTGCTGGATTTGAACCCGCCACCTTAGGTGTATGTGGCTGGCGCCTTAGCCACTTAAGCCACAGGCACCGAGCCAGCAGTCTCATTCTTCAAACCTGACTGCAGAAACACTACATACAGCAGATAAAAGTAAACTGGCTTGCACAGAAGAATATAAGGCCATTGAAATCTTATTGAAAGGAGGGGTTCCTTCAAGTACATTGTGAAACTATTAGACAAAATTTTCTCCAAATTTGTTGAAATTCAAATTTAATTTACTAAGGATACTTTAAATTCTACCCCAAATGAAAATAAAATTATTTCCCATCAAAATAAACTTCTGCCACAAACATGTTTAAGTGCCCATTGTATACTTAAAAAGAAATTACCTTTGTCTTTAAGGAGTTAACAATATGCTTATAAAGATAAGACTTTCATTTAGAGTTAAAAACTAGAATTATAAACCAACTAATAAGAATGATAAACTTTACAAATCATTATTTTGTTACATACAAACAGGGCCCATCTGGTATAAATGAGGTCAACTTTATGGTTCAAATGACATTGACAAAAATGCCAATACCACAATATCTTCAAATTTTTCAGAATCCCAAGAGTTATTTCAATTTTACTCACATAAAAGTCTGTCCACTATCGCCAGTTCTTAGTGCCATGATTTTTCTCTGTGGCAGCAGCTCCCTCTGCTAACCTTATTGCTTTCCAAAGTGTTAAGTAACACGTATCTGCTGGCCTACTACTCAGGCTGTTCAGGAGATAGCCAGAGAGTTTTGATGTTCCAAAAATCCTTCCCTCTCATGAGTCAGAGCAGTTCCAGTTGCCGTGGAAATGAGGGAAGAAGCCTCTTCTTCCCAAGAATATGCCACGTCTGTTTTACTTGATCTTCAAAACAACACTATACATTTCCAGAGTCCTGGAATGACCCTGAAAAGCTGGCACCAAGGTTTCTCACTCTTGATCTTCTCATACAATGCCTCAGTAAAATCACTCAGCTCAACCTCTTATCAGTAATTTAATACCTCCATTTAAGCTAATAGTGCTTTCATAGTTTCCATCAAATAATGGATGGCCACCTATTATATTTGTAAAATTAAAAGTGCCTTTTGGAGAGTTTCTTAAATAAAATGTGTCATTCAGGGTGGGCTAGGTTATTCAAGAGTAGCAATCCTCAAATATTAGTAGGGTAGAAAATGAAAGATTAATTTCTTGTTCATGCTCCCTTATTAATCATCATGGGTTAGCTATATGTTAATCATAATTTTAGGAGCTATCTGAGGAGAGGTAATTTGATGATTTGGGAGCTTTTATCTATACCATTCTCTAAAGCCAGATTTAGGTTACAATGATTATCATGTACTTTGAGGAAAGAATTTCGAGAATTCACACATTTGCTCTTACTGTTTCCACTGGAAGGCTATTGTGTGGCTCACATTCACATTCATTGACCAAAGCGAGCCATGTGGCCATGCCTAACTCTAAGACAGCAAAGAAATACAGTCCCACTGTATGCCTAGAAGGGAAAGGGCTGGAAATATTTGACTAAAACTAATGCTTAATGCATCCCTAAACAATCTTCCACAACATTGAGTTGGAGTCTCTACCCCTAGAGGTGGAAAGCCACCTGCAACTTTAAAGGTTAGCTTCCCTGCTCCCGCCACCTCTTGACATCTCAAAAATCTCAAGAATTAGAACTATCCAGCAACTCAACTTATGGTTGCTAAAATGGTTCAGAGGGAAAGTAGCCATTTACTCTGCAGAATTTAAGGACCATAATAGGAAAGAGATGGAATAAGGATTAGACCATGAAGGAAAGAACTTAGATTTTTGAAAAGTGAATGAGGACCCCAAAGGCTTAAGTGGACATCATGGAGTATGTGAGAAACAGTGGGTAGGGCAGTTTGTGCCTATAGCAAGTTTGGAGTGTTGTGATCTGTGACAATCTGTGACATAACATGGAGTGGTAGTTTGGAAATAGATTGTGAAGAGCCAAGATAAAGAATTCGGTCTTTGTTAATCAAAGAACAAAAGGGCATTTTTGAAGTTGGGGTAGTGATTGCCATAGAAGAAGATAAATCTGTTGGTGGAGAAGTTGATAGATTGAAAGAAGACAGATTGATAGAAACTAATTAGCCCACTATTATAGTTACCACAGCCTAGACAAGGATAGTGACAGCAGAAATGGTGGGGTAAACAGCTGGGCACAGCTTGACAAGCGAAGATTTAATAGGAGTGGGTGCAGAAATGAAGGAAAGGAAAAAGGGAGAGTAACAACCAGGCCTGTGCCTTCTTAGTCCTCTTGTTAACACTGGTAGAATTAACAATTGCTGAGTGGACTCCTGTGTGTGTGGGGTGGGGGTGTCTGTGTGTATGAGAGAGAGAGAGAGGAGAAAGAGAGAGAATGAGAGAATGGCCAGCTCAGGTTCTTAGCTGACTCAATTTTCTTTCTTTAAATGTCTGCAGAGGCTCCTGTAAAATTTTCTTTTTCATTTAGTTGTGTAAATCAAGGTGGCTCTAGGTGCTATTGAAAGAAATTCAGTATCCAATACATTGGGTGGTGTTATGTTGAGGAGTATCTACTCTTTCTAAATTATAATTTTGCTTGTTAAACAGTTTATAGCTGAACCAGTAAGACCATTTTATGATTTTTTACTCCTAAACATCTTTCTCGTGGGCCCCTCAGTTCAAATTACCCCAAAACATTAACTGGATCTGGCTTTTAAGTGCCATCAATATCCCCGTTATCAGTTTAAATCATTCCTCAAGGTACTTTTTTCCCAAGCAGCCCTATGCTCAGGCTTCTCAGAGCTCTGCATCAAGTTTTGCCATCTATTTTGCCTGCTAGCGTATTTCCAGCCACACAATATTAATATTTGCAAATGTTTCCTTTCGACATATTCAAGAGATTTGACTCATGGCCTTCTTCCAGCTGACTAATTCAGAGTATCCCCATGGCCATCTGAAATTTCTCCAAATGATGGAGCAAGAATAGACTCTACTTTCTGAACTCCCTCTCCTGTGGATGGCAGCTCTGGACTATCATGGATATTACCATTCTTGTAGCATTCTTTAAAAAATTGTGTTTTATCCCTGCTCCTCTTCCCTTTATACAAAAGCTGCCCACAGTCTGTGCTGCCAACCAAAGCACCATCACAAGACATTTGCCTTTTAGGCCCCAGGACTTAAGCAGTAGAGCTGTTTCACAGCAGAGATGGACCGAGCCCATCCAGAAGCTTCTTTTTTTAAACTTCTTTAAAGCCATCATTGCCTCTAAGTCAATTATGAATAAGAAAGTAGATAATTTTCAGAAGAAAAATGTTTTAAAAAATTTCAATATTTTTGGTTTAGGAATACATTTTTTTAATATACATCAGTCACTGAAAGTCAACCCCCAGTTTTACCCATACACTGAACTAAAATATACTAATGATGGTCTCATATTGACCTAAGAATATGCTGCTTATCAATGTCATCCAGAGTGAATAAGTGATTATTCTCCAGAGATTGGAGTCATATTTGGCCTGACTGTAGTAACTGTACTTCTAACCACCAGTCTTGGGCTCACTTGCTTATAAGCTGTCAGAGCACTACACAACTTTAAAGAGTGGGTGGTGTGGCCAGTATAATAGATAAACAGACTGCCAAAATAGAAAATAGATTGCAAAAAGATCTTTATGTCCATGAGAGAATTTGGTACATTCGATAATGATAAGGAAAAGATGAATTATTCAATAAACAGAGTTTGGAAAATGACATTGTTTAGGAAAATATAAATTGTGATCTCACTTCAAACAATGTACAAAGATAAATTTTGAATAAATTAAAAACCTACATGAAAAAGAACTATAAAAGAAGTAGAAATAGTGTGAAACTATTAAAATATTATACTTCATATTTTATGCAATATTACTCAGGCATTAAAAATAAGATTTTATCCCTTTATTTAATATGTATATGCATTTATATAGGTGAAGACAGATAATTTTTTCTGTTAACAGGAGCCTGAGGGCCAGGCATGGTGGCTCATGCCTGTAATCCTAGCACTCTTGGAGGCTGAGGTGGGGGGATTGCCTGAGCTCACAAGTTGGAGACCAACCTGAGCCAGAAGGAGACCTTGTCTCTAAAAATAGCTGAGCGTTGTCGTGAGCACCTATAGTCCTAGATACTTGGGAGGCTAAGGCAAGAGATTCACTTGAGCCCAAGAGTTTGAGGTTACTGTAAGCTATGATTCTGTCTCAAAACAAAACAAGCAAACAAACAAAACACAGGAGACTGAAAAGAGAAGAGTCTGTGGGTAATTGAGATACTATATCTTTTTCTTCTATATTTTACTTTATTGGCTATATAATCTAATTTTAAAAAATTAAGCAGGAATTACCTTTGAAACAAAGAACATTTATGCATCCCTTCAAATAAAACCATATTAGGTTTTGTTATCTGATAAAATGAGATAAGAACATCATCAATAACTTCCAGAAGTCCTTTTTGAATCATGAAGTGCTCCACCTCTCTCCTATGGATTTAAGCTATAGCAACCGAATTCATCTCCCGCCTATGATCTTGTGCCCACTCCTTCCAGTCTCTGCATGGAAGACCGGTGAGGTCAAGTTCTCCAGCTTCCAGCTGTGTCAGCTTAGATGTCACTTTCCCTCTGGAAACCCCTAAGTTGTCATACTGTTTTAGGGAACCCCAAGTTTTTGCATTTATTCACTTAATATCTGCTTCACTATTCTGTAGGGGTCATGAGGACAGTGAGTGGGTCTTTTCTGTTTCACACGAAGGTCCCATTATTTAACATGGTGCCTGGCCTACTAGTTAAGAAGTATCAAATAAATGAATGAAGGACTGAGTGAATTGCAAGAATGAGCAAATTGCATAAATAAACATGCGACTTAAATGAATGAATAAATAATTATTCAAGACAGAAACCACCAATTCCAAAGTGTGTCCACAAAGAAGAAAACAGAAACAGTAAATATCATTTACATATAACCAGGAGGGGATAAACCAGAAGTGAACAATGAATGAACACTATCTCTTGATTTTCTTCATGTCTTTTTGAATAAGAACCATGCCAGGAAATACTAAATTATGAAGGTCAGATTTGTTAGGTACAAAGCTGCTTGCATTTTCCAGCCGTATTTCAGGTCAGGACTGGCAAGATAACAGGATACCCAGGAGAGTTCTTCTTTGATTCGGTAAATGAATGTTCTAAAAGAAACACACTGGTGAAAGATACAGCCCTCAGACCCTGGAAGGAGCATAATGAAGGGCCGGCCTAAGGGAGGGGAAAAAATCAATAGCTTCAACAGTGAATGAGACCAGCTTCTTTATAACTAATGCTGGCAAAGGAGGAACCCTCTGGGGCACTGATATTGGCACTGTCTCCATCAATTTCCTCTGGCTCTGCTTGATAGCAGATAACAGCAGGGCTCAGGGATGCCATGGGGTTAGCTGAGCCTGGGAGGGGCAACCAGGGAAGCCCAGCTGGCTCCTGGAGCTGATTCCCCTCTGCTAATTCCCTCCTCTCAGCCGTTGGAAGCCCATGGGGCATCCACCAGGCTAGAGCCTGACCCTGGAAGCATTAATTTTATTTCTGACCTGAAATTAGGGTTGAGTCACAAGCTTTCTCTTCATCACCCATTGTATTCTGCCATATAATGGAGACGAAATTAAAAGACTGTCAAAATTAAGATTCTGCCATTGAGGCCAACACCTCAAACAATGAAAAGGACTCCTAGGCACAGTCCTTCTCCAGGCAATTGGCTAATGGTAGACGAAGGTTTTAAACCCAAACTTTTTTCTCATCACAATGGTCTCAGTGTTCATTCCAAGAGGAAGAAAACGGTTTTTCTCATGACAGTATCCATTAATCAAAATCGATAGCCATAAAAGCATGTTTTTTTTTTTCTGTTGTTGTTTTTGAGGTAAGGGAGGACAAACCATCTGGAAAGAGAAACCTGACTCCTCAGAAAGGAAATATCCTCAGCCCTGCATGCAAGTAAATTATCCCTTCACCAGGAAGGCAAAGCCTGTAAACACACAAACACACACACACAGAAAAGCAACAATATTATCTAATCTGTTAGCCTTGGGTACAATCTTATTGTTTCTTTTGTTTGTTTTTAAATATGGGCACTTACTTTAGGGTCATGGCTTTCCTTTCTAACTCTAATTATGGTATCCTTCTAAAATCAGAGTTGGGAATGGCTGATCCTCTCTTTCTGGTGCATTATTTGGTAAATAAAATGTCTCTGTGACTATGCCTCACTCATCACTTTATAATAACAACTTTGTCCCAATTTTGAGTGTAATATGCATCTGTTATTTATTGGTTTACACAAAGACCTTAGCATTTATTTATTGTATGCAAAAGGCAATCTAAAACTATAGAAATTAACTTGGAGTAAGTTTGACTATAGGTTAGCAATATTTAGAGACAATGTAGGATGGGAGAAAATGAAGTTAACTTAATGTGAGAGGGGAAACTGTCTTATTTTTGCACTTTCTATCATGTGATAGGAAATATAAGGCCTAATTCTAAATCAGCATTCTCTTTATTTTCTTATTTTATAGAGCAAAAATTATTACTATTAATCCAACTTCAGCGCTGCTCTGTGCCAGCATCTCTATTGGGTTCCTTTGATGTATTGCAGGGACTTGGAGAGTGAAACTCAAAGGAAGTTAGCCTGGTCCCAAAGCTGAGATGCCTTAATCTCAGGTCTTCCCTGTGGTTCTTGCCGATGACAAGGAAATCCAAACACTACCTGGCTTAAAGGAAAGAAATGAAAAAACTCCTGACTGCCCAGACTAGCATTTTTTAAATGCACTGCAAAAGCCCTGGGAAGCAGGCAGGGTAGTGCAGTGCCAAAATTGCCTAAGAATCAGGTGGTTCTGAGTATAAATAATACGTTCATAATATGTCAGCCATGTAAACTTGCACGAGGTATTTCTATTCAGTTTCCCCATTTGGAGCTTAATCTTTAAAGGTTGAAATAATGTATGAATAGTACTTGAAACATAATAGATGTTCAGTGGTTGTAATTTTTAATATTTTTCATTTTTATCAAATTTTTGCAGTTTATTATGTTTAGTACCTTGAAAAATAGAAACTTCATAGTTTTGGGGGTTTTTTTGAGACAGAGCCTCAAGCGATCCCCCTGGGTAGAGTGCCATGGCATCATAGCTTACGGCAACCTCTAACTCCTGGGCTCAAGCGAGTCTCCTGCCTCTGCCTCCCAAGTAGCTGGGACCACAGGCGCCTGCCACAATGCCTGGCTATTTTTTGGTTGTAGCCGTCATTGTTGTTCGGTGGGCTCGGGCTGGATTCGAACCCGCCACCTTAGGTGTATGTGGCTGGCGCCTTAGCCACTTGAGCCACAGGCACCGAGCCAACTTCATAGTTTTTAATAACAGAAAGTCAATAAACCCTCTCTCTTTTCTTGTGACTGTATGTGACCAGAAATCCATGTTAGTCAATGTTAGGTATTAAATGGAAGCATCATTTCTAAAGCAGTTGCCATTGACTGGCAATGACTGGCTTAAATGTTCTCTCCAAATACAGTCATGCACCGCGTAATAGCACTTTGGTCAAAGGGACTGCATAGACAGCAGTGCCTCGGTACGATTATAAAGGAGCTGGAAATTTCCTATCGTGTAGTGATGTCTTAGCTGTTATGGAGACATAGCCAGAGCACAAAGCATGTTTTGATATGTTTAGCTACACAAATAGCACTGTGTTACAGTTGCCCACACTACCATACAGCAACAAGCTATACCAGTCTGTAGCCGAGGAGCCATAGGCTGTACCATGTACCCTGTGCCATTCAGGTTTGTATAAGTGCACTCTTGGATGTGAAATTGTCTAGTGAAAAGGATAGGAATACTCCTATTGTTAAGCAGTGCATGTCTGTACATACTAATTCGTGGGGGGTTTTGTTTTTTGTTTTTTTGAGATAGAGTCTCATATTGTCGACCTCCATACAGTGCAATGGCATCATAGCTCACAGCAACCTCAAATTCTTAGGCCCAAGTGATCCACTTGCCCCAGTTTTTTGTTTCTAGTAGAGATGGGGTATGGCTCTTGTTCAGGCTGGTCTCAAACTCCCGAACTCAAGCAATCCACCCACCTCGACCTGCCAGAGGATCTAGGAGAACTCAGTAATTCAGAGTTCTAGGATTATAGGCCTGAACCATCAGGCCCAGCCTTTTTGTTTTTGTTTTTGTTTTTAATTTTAATTGGAATGATGCATGCTGTAGAATTTAAAGAAAGTATTTTTCACTACTATGCTAAATAAAACTGGCAAGACTTGCATCTTAAGATTTCATTTAGGCTATTTGTGCTCCTTCTACCCTATCTTTGTAAGGGGTTAGATGGCCATCCAGACAGACACCTTCAGAAGCTCATTTATTTATTCATACATGCATGCATTTGGCAAATATGAGAGAAAAGAGCATTAAAGTGCTCAATTCCAAGTAGTATAAAAAACTTATTTAAGAGAAATAATATCTAAGGGTATTCATCTTCCTATTATTTTAAAAATTAGCATTTTTTCCATTATTACACAACAAGAACATATTCATGGATGGAAACATTAGCAACAGATTTTAATAAAGTCACTTAATCATATTATTCAAATATATAACTGCTATTAACAATGATTAATAGCAACTATGGACTTAAGTCACCAGGTATTTATGCATGTATATATTAGTGTTTTTAAATGATATCGTATCATTTGGAAAATTTCATTTTCCTTTAAAAATATGTCCCTTAGTCACAAGTGACAGGACTAACAGTGCTTAGCTTAAAAGAGGGAATTTCTTGGCCCTTATAATTGAAAGGCTGAAAGTTTGAGACACGGCTTACCCAGTTTAATCATTTAACATTTTAGACAGCCCTGTGATGTAAATGTTCTGAAGGCAAAAAAAAAAAAAAGTCTACTATGAATACAATGTAAATATTTTTACATGTGATTAAAAATAAATTATCTTTGCATATCAGCAACTATGCTTGTGCAACATCATCACAGAATATATTCTATTTTTAGTCATGCCACGGTTTCCTACTATGGAACATATGCCATAGTATAAAATAGTAATTAAAAGACAGGCTTAAAAAACTAGCAGATTAATTTGGGGCAATTTATCGACTCCCAGTTTTGTCATCTGTACAATGAGGAATTATTAGAATGATTTTAAGTTTGAAATTACTTTACTCACATAAATTATTCACACCAGTTCCTGGCATATATTAAGCACTCTATATAATAAAGTATATTATTATCATTGCTGCTATATTATTATTATAGGACATACTGTCAAAGTGAGGCATATATTCCCATATATGAAGTGACAAATTTAGCACAGTTTTTCTATTCTCTTTTCCTGTTTATATAAGCTTAATTTGTGACATATGTTAATGTTGTTTTGGATTTTTAAAAAAATTTTACAATTCTTTTATAAGAATATTTTGATATTTGTATTATGTTTTGTAACTAAACTTATAGCTATGCGTATGTGTGTTTAAACTGCTTTTATGTTGACAACCAGCTATCTATCTAGCTCTTCATCTTATTGTGTTTTTTTTTTTTCCCCTAGACAGCTGTCTACCCAGGGGGACAGCTTGAGGCATCATAGCTCACAGCAACCTCCAACTCCTGAGCTCAGGCGAGTCTCCTGCCTCAGCCTCCCAAGTAGTTGGGACCACAGGCTCCTGCCACAACGCCCAGCTATTTTTTGGTTGCAGCTGTCATTGTTATTTGGCGACCTGGGCTGGATTCAAACCTGCCACCTTAGGTGTATGTGGCTGGCGCCTTAGCCACTTGAGCCACAGGCACCAAGCCATTCATCTTATTTTCTATCTCAAAGTATAAATTTAAGAAACATTTTTATTTATTTATTTATTTTGAAAGAGTTTCACCATGTCACCTTCAGTAGAGTGATGTGGCATCACAGCTCACAGCAACCTCCAGCTCTTAGGCATAGGCAATCCTTTTGCCTCAGCTTCCTGAATAGCTAGGCTACAGGCTCCTGCCACAACCCCTGGCTATTTTTTTGTTGCAGTTTGATTGGGGCCGGGCTCAAAACTGCCACACTCAGTATATGGGGCCGGCACCCTATCCACTAGGATTATATTTTTGGCTATTAATATTTGAGTATTTCTGATTTCTTTACATGTAAATGACAACTTGGGTGAATTTTTTTTTTTAGTATGAAATTCTTGACTTACAATAGCATCCCTTCAAAATCCTACAGATGTAACCCTACTAGTGTTTTTATTTTGTTTTGGGATTCTATAAGGCAGATTCAAACAGTTTAATGTTTGTTCTATTTGTGAAAAACTGTTTTTCTTGAACTCTGCGTGGTTTTGCTTTGCACTTAGGCCAAGATCATTCAGGTGTAAATCCTTTTCACTGGCACTGCCCAGAGCACGGTGATCCATTCCACATGCACTTTGCTGAAGAAAATTTTCATCTATGATATCTCTATTGTTTTTCCTACTCCATTTGTTCATTTGACAGGATTACCCATAGGTTAGTCTTTTGTCTTTCCCCTTTCACATCACATAGTGGGTTGAATGTTCCACATTGGTCCCACGGATCGTTTCTCCCCTCCTTCCCACCGTGTTCTATGCCTTGGGCCGTCTGGCCTTTATGACTGCAGCACTGGGTTTCCTGGCCTCTAACTTTTCAGATGTGTTTGGCCAGAGAGAGACATCTGTAGGAGATTAGAGGAGGGAAAAAGTCTTAAAATGATATCATGTAGTTTGTTTGCCTCTGTTACTGTGAGTTGCAGGCTGGGGAATTTCCCCTCAGTCTGACTCCCTCAGTTCTCTCCTTGGTGTCGCAAGGTTTACCAGTACTTGAATCATTCTGCCTCCAGCAACAGTTCTGGAGAAAATCTTCTACTGCTTTTTCAGGTTTCCATACTTGCTGCCCCTAGTTTCTGACCTGGGAATAATGACTTCATCTCCTCTCCACTATTGCCAGTTCTAGAAACTTCACTCTTCCATTGGTTTTCCTTAATCCTACTCATACTCAACCCTCAGTTACTCTACTAAATAATCTCAGTCCTGCCAGAACCTTTACTTAGTAACTAATATAATCTTTCTCTCTCTCTCTCCCTCTCTCTCGTTTTCCTTATGTTTTTAGCCTTCATCCATGACACTTTCTCAGTTTTGTCTGTGGGTAGTGGCTCTTTAATGCCTTTAGTATAGATATTAATTCAACTCCGACATTCTTTAATATCCTTTCATTTCCTGCTTATCCAGTTTCTTTTTCACTTCAGTTAGAAGCCTTTTAATCTCAACCTGTTTTCTTTTTAAAACTGCCAATTCTTGCTTTGTACAAGACAGATTTCCTTGCTATTTAGTTAGGTTGCCAATGTTTACTGAAATTTTTTTCTTAAGGCTGTAGGTGATCATTTTCAAAGGCAAGCCTTCATTCTGAAACTTTTTGTTGCTATTCACTTCTTTTTTCTCAGGCGATCCCCCCCACCCCACCCCTCAGGCTCCAGTTTTCTGTATTTATTTCTCCTGGACCAGGTGAAATGTGAGCAGTCACACTGTAACCAGCCTGCAGGTACCTCTCCCCTCTTCCTTCTCAGTTATTCTCTGGGTGGTATGTTCTTTGCCTATGCTGACAGCGAGGAGGATCCACCATAGGAAAGCACCAGAGATGGATAGTGATGGCTGCCCCATTCTTCCTCATGACAGGTTCTGGGTCTTGTCATAATGGAGACAGATTAAACAAGTATTTGCCTACTTTTTTTCTGAAGATCCCTTTTTAATGAAATAAAAGTGTGATATACCAAAAAGTGATATTCTATACTGATTGGAGTATCGGTTTTCTTGGTTTAAACGTCAATAGTACCATTTACTAGGAAGTACACAAGTCAGCTTAACTTCTCTGTGCCTCTTCTTCTCAACTGAAAACTAGACAAAACGACAGCAACTTTTTTGTGTTGGTTGTACAGATTCAATGATGAATACAAGTGAACCCCTTAGAACAGTGCCAAGCACACAGTAATGCTACGTAACTGTCTGCCTCTGTTACTGTGAATTGCAGCCTGGGGAGGTTTCCCCTGAATCTGACTCCTTTATAATTAACATCAATTATCTAGGATCTCAGTAGTGAGTCATCTGTTAGTTACGGTTTTTGATGTTGCAAGTTTTCAGTTTCTTCTTTGTCTGCTCAGGTTCTTTGGAGAAAGATATTGAGAAGTTTGGTAATGATCTTAAATCATCTTGGAATAAACTGGACTACCAATAACCCACATAGTTGAGCTATAATTACTGTACACTGTGAAGAATTATTTGGACTAAAGTAGAGTTTGAAATAATTTACCAGCCTTTTTAGATTGAAGCAGAGGACCCTAGGTTATGAAACTTAACATCATAATTTATTTAAAACTTCAGATATATTTTAGCCAACAACAAGGAAAAAAAAAAAGAAACAGAAAAAAGAAGGAAACAAAGAAAGGAAGCCAGGAAAGAAAGAACAGATAGGGTGTTAAAAACAAACAACAAGAAAACCTCTTTCTTTTTGACACCAGGTACATGAGTTTTACACACTAGAACATTCTCTAATTCCCTATTGACACCAAGTGGTGTCCGAAAATTTTTTTCTGATACTACCCAGAGTTAGCCCACAGGTCAGAGCTCTGTCCCACAAAACTTGCTCTCATTTCCTCTGCCATTCACAATTCCAGGTTTTGACCTCTACTTCTGATGATGGCTATAACTCAGAGGTACCCGTGACCCCTTCCTAAGGTCTGACAATTGGCAGAATGTTTTAGAGAACTCAGGAAAGCACTCTACTTCCTATTACCAGCTTATTAGAAGGAGCCAAATAGAAGAGTTGCATAAGTAAGGTGAGTGGATGGGGGTTTGAGGAGCTCCCTACCCTCACCGGGGCATCACCCCCAGCAACTTAATGAGCTCGTTTACCCAGAAGCTCTTCAAAGCGTATTGTTTAGGGTTTTTAGGGAAGCTTCATTACATAAGCATAATTTATTATGTAACTGGCTGAAGGTGATTAAGTCCATCTCCAAACCCCTCCCGTTCTTGACAGTCCGTGGTGGGGCTGAAAGTTCCAACCTTCCTCTCACATGATTGATTCCTCTGCCAACCAGCCCTCATTCCCATAGAGCCTCCTTATTACCATAAAGTCAGGTGTGATTGAAAGGGCTTATTATAGATGATAAAAATGCTCCTCTGACCCCTATCATTCCAGAGATTCCAGGGATTTCAGAAGCTCTGCGCTAGGATTTGGGGGTGAAGACCAACATATATTTCTCATGATGCCACAGGAATATATACTGTTTTACTGGAAGAAGGGACACCACCAATAGTATGTGTTCTGGTGAAACACATCTCTAGACAATCTAAAAGCAAACATCAGGTCTTACCAGGCTGGCTCTTTCTTTTTAATCCCATTCAAATGAGCCCACATGCTTTTCAGAGGAAATTGTAAAGGCAAAGATTATAATTGCTTTAAACACTTAACCCAGTAAGAATTCTTTTTTTTTTTTCTTTTTATCCTCTTTGGAGCTTATGTAAGCTTATGTAAACTGATCGAAAGGAAAAAAAAATACAGATGAAAATGGTCTCTAACTACAACTATTGATATACTACATATTTTTGAAATTCATGTTTTAATTTTGGAGTTTCTAACATTATTTTTGCTCATTTTAATTTCCAACAAGGACACATAAATTGCCTAATAAAAACACGAAAAGCAACTGAGAGCAATATTAAAATATGAAGCAGTTCAATAATCAATTTTCCCACCAAGGTATCCCTATCAATGTTTGTATCTAATTTTTTGAATTCAACTTTTACATTTCATGTTCTTTCTATATGTACAGATTTGCAATGTGAATTGTGATTTAAATTACTTGGAATAATAAAAAATTGCTACCAAAGAAATGGTTGAACTATTTAATTAATCTTTACTGCACTAAACTAATGACTTGCTTTTATCATTACAGTTGTGTTTTAAACATTGTCAGCAATTGAAATGAGCCAGATAATTAATTGAATGTGAATTATATAGGTTCAAAGAATAACAGGAAAATATATTACTTCTGTAGGGAGCATTTTATTTATGCAATAATTATCTTTACCCTAACCAAGGCATCCTTTGTATGCTACCAGGACAGATGGATACTAAAAGAAATTCAGGGACCAACAGCATAGATGTGCCAAATCTGACAGAATTATCTAACACACAGTGAGGTCAAGGTTCAGTTGGTGTCTATACTGTGTAATCTAATATGGAGAGCCAAGCTGAGAAATATTTTAATTAAGCAGTTAAGAAATTTCTGCTTGGGCTCAGGGCCTGTAGCTCAAGTGGCTAAGGTGCCAGCCACATACACCTAAGGTGGCGGGTTCAAATACAGCCCGGGTTGCCAAACAACAATGATGACTGCAACCAAAAATAGTCAGGCATTGTGGCAGGCACTTGTGGTCCCAGCTACTTGGGAGGCTGAAGCAGGAGACTCGCTTGAGCCCAGGAGTTGGAGGTTGCTGTGAGCTGTGATGCTACAGTGCTCTACCCAGGGTGACAGCTTGAGACTCTGTCTCAAAAAGAACAAAAAACAAAAAACAAATTTCTGCTTGATTGTAGCTGTGTAGATAAAAGCTGAACAACAGGGCTGGTCATGGTGGCTCACACCTGTAATCCAAGCATGCTGGGGAGGCCTGGGAGGATCACTTAAGTTCAGGAGTTTGAGAACAGTCTGAGCAAAAGCAGGACCCTGTCTCTACTAAAAATAGAAAAACCAGCTGGGCATTGTGGTGGGCGCCTATAGTCCCAGCTACTTGAGGAGGCTGAGGCAAGAAGATCGCTTGAGCCCAGGAGTTTGAGGTTGTGAGCTATGATGATGCCACAGAACTTCACCCGGTGTGACTGAATGGGGCCCTGTTTCAAAAAAAAAAAAAAAAACCATTAAATAAAAGATGAAAAGCTGAGCCCCACCTCTGAGTAACGTTTCATTTTCAGTGGTATGCTTCCTGAATCCATCTCAGCGGCACGCGCTCAATGTGGGTGTCTACGTGTGTGTTTTCCCTCAAGTGTGAAACATAAATATTGTACTAAAATCGAAGATGGGAGAAGACCACACATGTGAATAAAAGGAACTTCAGAGACTAAAATAAAACTAATGGGGTACTTAGAATTCTTCCTGGCAATATGCGCTTTGAAGAGGCTGATGGCAAAATCAGAATCTTTCATGTGTAAGAAGCTACAGGGATAATCATGTCTTCAGCAAAAAGGCATGCATAAACTATGCTGCAGGTTTCAGCTCCGAATCGGTGGAATAGTGGGGTTTTGTGTTCTGGAGAGATTACCCATACAGGAAACAATTGTGTTTCTGAAGATGAAAGCCTGTCAGAGGTTCTGGGAACTCGCCCAAAATGACTAACGTCTCTGACAGGATGTGATAGAGGATAAAAATATATACATGTACAGAATAGGGGCGTCACCTTTGGGTTAGTCAATTAATCTTTTATAAAGAAATGTTTAAAATATACATAAATATAGGACGTTCTACTCTAAGAATAAAAGAATTTTTCATGATATTCATTTTTTTATCTAATCAGAGAACAACAGGAGTTACTAAAAATGTAATTATCTTTAAAGTGATATTTTAAATAAGATGTGAAAATTTTGGATATAAATCTGGAACTGCCTAGAGCGTTTGTGAAGGTAGAGTCCCAGGTAGTGATTTTTACTACTTTCATATATACAGGGGTGCCAAAAGAAACACACATTTTAAGGAGAAAACTGTATTAAAATTGTAACACTCAAGTCCTGTTTTGACTTCTGCAGTTACAAGAGATACAAGATGCACTATACAGCAGAATCAATGTTATTGGCATATACTGAGTGTTACAATTTTAATTCAGTATTTTCCTTTCTTAAAATGTATGCGCATGTTTTTGACACTCTCTGTATTTAGCAATCGTGTTGTATACTTTTTGTAACAACAGAAAGTTTTTACAAAATCTGACTTTTAAGATCTAGCCTTAACAATTCAAAATGCAAAGTGGTTGGTCTGACTGATCTCTCTTCTTCTCTTTGTGTGGCCTGTGCTTGGGATACCCTGGTTCCCTGAGCAGATGACTAGTACTGGAATAAGGCACCTCTTTAAGCTACCCAACTCCTGTTCCAGAATGTATCCCTTTTCCTACCCTGTGAAAACAACGGGACTTTTTCTTTATCATGGTAAATATACAAAACCTACAATGTATCATCTCAGGCATTTTAAAATGTATAGTTCAGTGGTTCCCAAGATTGTACAATCATTACATCTACCCATTTTTAGAACTTGTACATCATCCCAAATAGAAATTCTACACCCGTTGAGCAGTAACTCCCCGTTCCCTGCAGCCCCAGGTAATTTCTGTCTTCTTTCTGCATGTACCGCATACAAGGAGAATCATACAGTATGCATCCTTGTGTGTGTGGCTTATTACAATTAGAATGATATTTTTCAGAATCATCATATTATCGCATAAATCAGAATTTCATTTCTTTTTAGGACTGTATTATTATAGTATTATTCCATTGTATGTATATACCATGATTTGTTTTTCTCTTCATCTGTGGATGGACATTTGGGGGATTGTTCCCACCTTTTGACTCTTGTGAATAATGCTGTTACGAATGTTGGTATACAAGTTATCTATTGGACTCTCTGCTCTCAGTTATTTTAGGTATGTAACTGGAAGTGGAATTATTAGCTCATATGGTAATTCTATATGTAACATTTTGAGGAAGCACCAAACTAATTTCCACAGTGCCTTCATCATTTTACGTTCCCATCAAAAAGATGGCACATGAGGTCTAATTTCTCTGTATCCTCACCAACACTGCTATTTCTTTTCTCTCTCCTTCCTCCCTTCCTCCCTCCCTCCCTTCCTTCCTTTCTCCCTTCCTTCCTCTCTCTCTTCCTTCCTTCCTTTCTTCCTCTCTCTCTTTCTTTCTTCCTTTCCCTCTTTCTTTCCTTTTCATTTCTTTGTTCCTTCTCCCCCTCCACTTCCCCTCCTTCCTCTTTTAATAATAGCTATCTTAATGAGTGTGACATAGCATCTTTTTGGGTTTGTTTGCTTGCTTGCTTTTGTGAGACTGGGTCTCACTTGTTGCCCAAACTGGTCACAAACTCCTAGGCTCAATTTATCTTCCTCCCTCAGCCTACCCCCAGAACACTCGGGATTATAGGTGCACTTTACCACCAATCACATAATTTTGGTTTTGATTTGCATTTCCCTAATGGTTATTGATGTTAAACATCTTTTTTTTTTTTTTTTTTTTTGAGATAAAGCCTCAAGGTATCCCCCTGGGTAGAGTGCCATGGCATCACAGCTCACAGCAACCTCCAACTCCTGGGCTCAAGCGAGTCTCCTGCCTCTGCCTCCCAAGTAGCCGGGACTACAGGCACCTGCCACAACGCCTGGATATTTTTTGGTTGCTGATGTCATTGTTGTTTGGTGGGCTCGTGCTGGATTCGAACCCACCAGCTCAGGTGTATGTGGCTGGTACCTTAGCCACTTGAGCCACAGGTGTCAAGCCTTAAACATCTTTTTATATGCTACTTGCCACTCACATATCTTTTCTGGAAAAATGTCTTTTCAAGTTTTTTGCCTGTTCTTGAAATGACTTGTCAGTTATTTAAATATTCTGCAATTTAATATCTTAGATACATGCTTGGGAAATATTTTCTCCCATTCTGTGGGTTGCCTTTCACTCTTTTGATAGTATCCTTTGATGCACAATAATTTTAAGTTTTGAAGTTCAGTTTTTCTATTTTTCTTTTACTCTTCTCTTTTAGTTCTATATCCAAGAAATCATTGTCCAATCCAATGTCATAAAAATGTTTTCTGATGTTTTTTCTAAGGATTTTATAGTTTAACTCCTCTTATGTTTAGGTCCTTGGGACTCTTGTATACGATGTGAAGTTCAGGTCCAACTTATTTCTTTTACATGTGAGTATCTAGTTTTCCTAGTGCCATGTGTTGAAAAGACTGTCTTGGCACTCATGTCATAAACTAATTATTCATAAAAGCAAGGGCTCATTTCAGGGTTTTCTATTCTACTTTATTGGTTTATATATCTGAGCCTATTTTTGTTTGATTATTGTAGCTTTGTAGTGAGTTTTGAAATCAGGAAGTGTGAGTCCTCCAACTTAGTTTCTTTTTTTTTCCTCCAAGACTGTTTGGCTGTTCGTGGTCCCTTGATATTCCATGTGAATTTTAGAATGGATTTTTACACTTCTTCAAAAAACATCACTGGGATTTTGATAGATATTTCATTGAATGTGAAGATTGCTTTGGATAATAAGGTCATCTTAACAATATTATCTTCTAATTCATGAACCTAGACATATTTTCACTTATTTATTTCTTCTTTAATATTTTTCAACAATTTTTGTAGTTTGCTGTGTATTAGTCTTTCATCTCTTTGGATAAATTTATTCCTAAATATTTTATTCTTTTTGATGCTATTACAAATGGGATTATTAATTTCATTTTCAGACTGTTCATTATTAATCAACAGAAATGCAGGGGCTTTTGCACACTGACTTTGTATCCTGCACTTTGCTGAATTCATTTATTGGCTCTTGGAGTCTGTGTGTGTCTGTGTGTGTCTGTGTGCCTCCAATCTTTAGAGTTTTCTATGTACTATGAAATTATGTCATCTAGGAGCAGAAGTACTGTTACTTATTTCTTTTCAGTCTGGACATCTTTTACTTCTTTTTCATGCTTAGTTGTTCTGACTAGACCTTCTGTGCTGAATAGAAATAACAAAAGTGTGAATCCTTGCCTTGTTTTTTCTGTTAAGGGAAAAACTTAAGTAATTTACCTTTGAGCATAACGGTAATTATGAAAACCCTATCTTGGATTAATTTTTTAATTATTAGGCTCTGTTAAGAAACTGAAAAAATCAATTTGACCAAGTGAAATAGATATTATTTGTCACTTTTCCAGTGAGAAAGAAAAACTCACCTCTGGCATCCAGGAACTGGCCTGGCATTCCCCACCGGGTCTTAGCGTTCTAACAGGACAATTTCACAGAACATCAACATCAGAGAAGGCCACTCTAGGATCATGCTAGATCAAGGCAAAACATGTCTGAACACTAACAAGATCAACCTTGTCCAAGTCACAAAGGACCAGACAGTCCCTTTGCCCAACTAATAGGATGACTTGTTTATTTAACAATGGCATCTTTTGGGAAGCCAAAGAGGGTGGATTGCCTGATCTCATGAGTTCAAGATCAGCTTGAGCAACAGCAGGACTCTGTCTCTAAAAAAAAAAATAGCTGGGCATTGTGGTGGGCACCTGTAATCTCAGCTTTTGGGAGGCTGAGGCAAGAGAATTGCTTAAGCTTAAGAGTTTGAGGTTTCTGTGAGTTGTGATGCCACAGTACTCTACTGAGGGTGACAGAGTGAGAGTCTGTCTTAAAAAAAAATGACAGCTTTAGTATAATTTCATTATTCATTTCTTTTTTTTTTACTTTAAATTTATTAAAATACTCCATAACACAATTACCCTGTTTGCTGACGTGAATCTGCCTCTTCCTTGAATTCTTCCCCAAATTACTTACCTCAAGCCCCAAATCTAAATTAGTCATTCCTAACACCTTTCTCACTGAGCTACTCTGTCATTGTTCTTTCATTGCAATGAGACATAAACTCAGCTTTGTTTGATTGTAGGTGTGTTCCTGATCGTCTTTTGGGTGGAGGACATTGGCACTACATACTTGATATGGGTTTATTAAAGAATCAAGCAGAATCTTCCATGGTGGGAATTGTTTGCTAACACATTAATATAAAATACCACCAAAGAAAGCCCTGACTTTTTTCTTCTTTTTGTATATCCCTATCTTTGTATAGAACAAGGCAATAAAATTAGGCCAGAGGTAATAACAAAGTTTAGTGGTATAAAATCCAAAGTAGTGACCGAAAGTGAGGGTTTTCAAAGAATGGGCAGGCAATGCTGATATCAGTTGATGAGACCAACTTTTCTCCCCAGATGGAAGACAACATTTGCTTCACCTATTTTCACTGGTTCAATCAGTCATTCAGTCCTACATTCTTTCACTAAGAACTATTTACCCAGTATACGTAAGATAAGATGGCAAGCACTGTGTTAGGATTAAGGAATAAGAAAAATCAAAGTTCTTGCTTTTATTGACCTTATAAGTTACGCTGGACATTAATTAGGTAATTATCTACAGATATAAAGAATAAGCAAAAATGTTGCTTTATATACTTGGGCATTTCCTCTGTCACTGTGAAATGAAGACTAATCAGATGTGTCTTCCTATTTTGTGTCATTTATTTAGCCTACAGAGAATAAACAGGTAAGTTTATACACTATACCATGTTAAAGGATCTAAGAGAAAGATTCTCTCATTGCTGCAACACAGATAGTGGAATAAATATTAAACATTAAATGTGATTCAGCATTTAATTTTCGAAGCTTTTTCTGTGGTTATCTAAGCCTGTACTAAGAGTTGAAGCTGTTTTCTTCACTAGAGAAAAGCAAGATAGATTTCTTACCCATATTAGCCCTACAAGATGTAGAGTGAGATAAAAATTAGTCTGTTGAAACCATAAGTATTTTCAACATTTCTTAATAAAAGCCTTTATTTATTTATTTATTTATTTATTTTTTGAGACAGAGCCTCAAGCTATCCCCCTGGGTAAAGTGTCATGGCATCCCAGCTCATAGCAACCTCCAACTCCTGGGCTCAAGCGAGTCTCTTGCCTCTGCCTCCCAAGTAGCTAGGACCACAGGCACCCGCCACAATGCCTGGCTGTTTTTCATTGCAGCCATCATTGTTGTTTGGTGGGCCCAGGCTGGATTTGAACCTGCCACCTTAGGTGTACATGGCTGGTGCCTTAGCCACTTGAGCCACAGGTGCCAAGCCTATTCATTTATTTTTGAGACAGAGTTTCATTCTGTTGCCCTGGGTAGAGTGCCATAGCAGCAGAGCTCACAGCAACCTCAAACTCTTGGGCTTGAACTATCCTCTTGCTTCAGCGTCCTGAGTAGCTGAGTGGGACTACAGGCACCCGCCACAGTGCCTGGCTAATTTTTTCTATTTTTGTTAGAGACAGGTTCTGTCTCTTGCCCAGGCTGGTCTCAAACTCCTGAACTCGAGCAATCTACTTGCCTTGGCCTCTCAGAGTGCTAGGATTTTAGCCGTAAGCCACTGTGCCCTGCCCATATTTACCAACATTTTATCTTGAATTCCTAGACACTCAACTGAAGCACTAATGATCATAATATCTTTCTGCAGGAGCAGTGAGGAATTTTCCTAGTGAAGGGTATGGCAGCATCAAAAAGCCAGACACTGAGGTATGTGCTGTATCATGCCTTCATTCACACATTCATTTACTCAATTATTTATTCAACCAAAATTTATTCAACCAAATTGAGTATCTATTAGGTTCCAGGGTAGATACTAGGAAACCTAGTACAAATATAAGGTTACAGCTGCAATGAGTGCTAAAGAAGAAAGGGCTCAAGGTGCAATGAGTATGTTTGATGGGAATGGGATTGTCCCACACGTGAAGAAGAATTTTCCTGAGATAAAACTAGTCATGCTAAGGTTTAAAAGAAGTTAAGATGTTCCTAGCAAATCTATGTTGTATGTATTATTATATTCGCCTCTTATAAGAAGCAATCGAGTCTCAGATAAATCTAGCAATGACGAAATAAGTGGGTAAGCCAGGATTTGAACCCGTGTCTATGATTTTTACAATTCAATTGTATTAACCCATTGAGTGACTCTGTGCATGCTTGGATTAACATGTTCTTGCACTGTTGGAATTGCGTGTGGACGGACATCTGTCTTCCCAGTTAGACTTGGAAGCTGGGGCTTCAGTTTATATAACTCAGTTTCAGATATATAAGTGTCAATCTATAATCATTCTATTCAAGGCAATTTTGTTCATTTTAAAGAATCATTTATTGGGGGAAGGGATTTTGGAGAATGTTTGCATCTTAAAACAAAATTTCTATGAAAGTTTGAACTTAAGCTGTTCCTTTTCTTTTCCCTGAATTATAGAGGTATTTATTCAAATTGATTCTATTGAAACGCTAACGGCACTCAAAGTTGTATTATTCTTTTAAAATGGCCTCTGCAGTCCATAGCTATTTGAAGGCTCCCTTCTTTGTTTGATTTACTCAGAAAATCAAAGCCAAATTGTGGCTTATTTTAAGGCAATTGCAGATCTGTGTGATACAATCCTTGATTCAATTTATTTTTCTTTCCCCATTTTCCTCATGTATTTATTTTATTATCTTGTTTTGTA
>CAUYQV010124111.1:0-18494 GCA_963574575.1 Galagoides demidoff | reverse complement strand
TTCACTATCTTGACATATAGGGAGTTATCCATTCCAGATGGCTTAAACATCCCTCTGTCAATTACTAAAATAATTTCTTATAAATTAAGATTTATCTAATGTCTTTTAGTAATACCTTCTGATTTATTGTTGCTCCTATTTGGAAACATTACCGATTTTAGTTCATTGATTTTTTAACAAATATTTTCTTTCCAGTACTTTGCCATTTCTCATAGATTTTTAAAAACTGTTTTTCAGACAGGGCATGGTGGTTCATGCCTATAATCCTAGCACTCTGATAGTCCTAGGTGGGTGAATTGCTTGAGCTCACAAGTTCAAAACCAGGTTGAACAAGAGAGAGACCCTGTCTCTAAAAATAGCTAGGTGTTGTGGCAGGTGCCTGTAATCCCAGCTACTTGGGAAGCTGAGGCAAGAGGATTGCTTGAGCCCAAGAGTTTGAGGTTGCTGTGAGCTATGGCATTCTGTTCAGGGTGACATAGTAAGATTTTGTCTAAGTAAGTAAATATTGTTTTTCAAGATCATGAAATACAACATACTTCCAGAAAGTAAAGAAAGAATAAATGTCCAGTACAGTAAATAAGTGAATACCTATATAAACACACAAGTAAAAAGAAAATAGAACAACAAAAAAGGATATTGTCAAAATTGTGTCTCAGAAGCTCTTCATCAAACCACCTTCCAGATTTTCTGTGTAGAAAATGAAATTCTAAGAAAAATGCCTTTTCTCCTTTTCAGTGTTTCAGTCAAAAACTGAAACAAATGGCAGTTCGTTTTGTTGACTATATGAAACCTAGATTGTTATAGTGACTAACAATTTGGGTTTCAAGTGTCCATATTTAAGTGACATGAAACCCAAGTAGAAATTTTAAGCTCAGTAGATTTCCCCAGAAACATCTCTTCTGGGATGATTACAGAATCTTTCTCCATAGCCTGTGTTAGTAGTGACCTATTTCTAGTTTATCTCAATATTAGTACTTGTCATTCATTAAGTATAGACTTTTTCTTTCATTTATTCAATAAATATTAACTTAGTAATTAATAGATGGATTTACTTATTGAAAAGCTTATGATATAGCTGAAGAGATCAAATACATACTCATATAACTTTAAAAATTTTTACTTAATTTTTAGTAATAGTGTAGTAGTATAATTACATAATATAAGCAATAGAGGCTTTGAGTTTTCTGGTGAGATGATACAGTGGAGAGAGAAAGCTGATTTACAGCTGGACTAGAAATGCTTGGTCTTTATCTCTGCGGTGGGGGGGACTGGATATCTGGTTTTACTTTTGGTTAAGATAATGGCAGTGGTATTTATGATGTGTTGCTTAAGATCCCAAACGCTCCTCCTGACCCCAGGGTCATTTTCTTTACTGAGGGTTTGCAACTTTTGGCCTGATTGGTTTGGTTATCTGGCTTGACCACATCAAGCTTTTGGGGGACTTCTCCCTGGGATTCCTACAGTTCTGCTGGTCAGTCCATCCCTGGTGCAGAGACAGGTCCCTGGGGAGGTTCCAATCATGTGTCTGCATTTTTTTTTCTCCTGCCTTTAAATAAAACCTCACATGAGTACATCCCATAGGGAGTACTTTACCAAATCCCAAACTGTGGAACACCACATATTTAGTGACCTGAATGGGACATTTGAAATGACTCCCCACTCTGTGATTTTAGGTAATAACAAATAATAAGCAAGGCATTGTTAGGAGAGAGAAAGATGAGGTGAGGGGTGGGTAGGGAGGGATGAAAACATTTTCAGCTGCCTTCTGACCGCTCACTCTTAGGCTGAGGTCACAAAAATATTCCATCCACAGATGGGCAGAAAAGCATTTGTAGACCAAGGCCAGGGGAGGTAGCTAAATGGGTAACAAAAGAGATTTGCACTGGGGTGGGGAATTCAGCCAGGAATAGAAATCTTGGCTGTTCCCATCTGTTCCAGAGAAAGTGAGTATCACAGGAGGCAGAGTGAGGCTGTTAGAACCCTGCTGTTAGGGCCTGTGCCTGGAGGGGGGGGAGCGGGGAGAGGGGGGGACTCAGCCAGGTATTTGCTTTAATGGAATCTGGTGAGTGGTTAAAGAGTTAAGCTACTTCTTAGACCCATCTTGCCATGCTTCTGGCAATTGCTTTTGAAATGGAAATTGAATTTGGGGGATGGGGCGACTTCATGTTGGATCTTAGGATATTAAATAGGCATGCAGCTTTCATAGAATTATGGTCCCATTCTGTGAAGTTGTATAAAGGCAGGAGTATGTGATTTTATGCCCTAAAAGGGGGACTTGTCCACCTTCGCTCTTAGATATTGAATAGAATACTTCACTCTTAGATGCTGAAGTGCTGAGGCTACGGTAACTTTACATTGGCTACTCGATGATGGACAACCTCATGTTCTGACCCTGACTTGGTGATGCTTATGACAAAGGGAGCTTCCATCTTCCCTCAGTCCTTGGGTACCTGCATTGTTGGGAGGATAGGTGATGTAGGTGGAAGTGCCCTGAGGTCTTTACTCAGCTCCCTGAAATGGGGTTAATGGTAAATAAAAGAGTAGGTTTATGGAGAAGAAGTAAATCAATAGGACAGTAAGAGATGGAACTCTTAGGGCAAATGAGTCAGGTGGAAATATTATAGGGTTGATTAAATGATATGAAAAAGAGATGGGGTAGTCGCACTGTTGTTAATAAGTTGTTATAAAAACTAGAAAAGCTACAATACCAACTCAGATTATAAAGTGGCCAAGACAGATTCATTCAATTCATTCTAATCTTGATAGACCAAAGTCTGACTATTACATAAAAGAGGAATCTAAAATCTTTTCAGAGACTACAGCAATGTGAAAAGCACAAAGCAGGACAAGATCATGCTTCTGAGGGATGGGACACCCAGGGCCTGAGGTCATTCGTATTGGTATGGATCAAATGGCCTATGACTGATGAGGAAACTTTACTAGGGTTGAGAGACAGTGGTACCTAAACCTGTAAGTGAAGTGTTAAGGCTTAACTTAAGGGCAGCACCTGTGGCTCAAGGAGTAGGGTGCCAGCCCTGCATACTGGAGGTGGTGGGTTCAAAACCTGGCCCCGGCCAAAAACTGCAAAAAAAATAAAAATAAAAAGCTTAAATAAATTAGGATGTTATACTGTTATAACTACAGAAGGCTTGCTGTGAACATGTGGTTTGAAGTGAGGATTTATATAAATTCTTCACGATTGGGGGATGCAAATTGTGTATGGCTGTTGCCTTATTCTTATCAGAAGAGATCATTGCAATGGATGGGATATTTAAATAGGGTCTCTTCTCCAGCCAAATCATTGCGAAAGGCATTTTGTGCAAATCTCCTCTGCTGTCCATTTTAATTGGGCATGCTATCCAGGAAAAGTTTAGATTTACCTGAGCCCACTCAAGTGGTTAACTTAAAACAATGTAGGATTGGGTGGTGCGCCGGCCGCATATACCAGAGGTGGTGGGTTCAAACCCAGCCCCAGCCAAAGCTGCAAAAAAAGAAAGAAAAAAACAGAGGCTACCCTGGGGAGCATACAGACATTTTGGCCTTCATTGTAGACCTGTTATGTGCAGTTATATTAGTGCCCACAAATTCCATGTATCATAGTTCTGTATGACCTAGAGCAGTGTTTTTCAACCTTTTAAAAAATCTCATGGCATGCTTGAACCTATAGTTAAACTTCCGTGGCACACTTATGTTGATAAAAAGAATACATTTACTGTGTTTGAATTTATTTCGAAAGTAATTTAATGATCTTTAAAAATATTCGCAGCAGACCTAAAATCTTCTCACAGCACACGGGTTAAAAATCACCGGCCTATAGGAAAAGCTGATGGATTCTGGTTGTTAACTGTGGATGATAAGAGAACTGAATCAGGTAGGTGGTGATGAGTTTGGAAGTTTCTGCTGCTTGTAGTATTGCCGACTAGAGCTTCTGCTAAAAGACTGTTACTGCCACCCAGTGGTAGCATGAGGATTTGGGACTAGGAGCTAAGGGACTAGAGATGTGATTTGCAAACTGGGCCTTCAGTGACTCGAAAATAAAGAACACCTGCTTGGGTGCTGGGTTAGGGAAATCTCACGGACCTGGAGGGGGTACTAAAGTGGGATGTGTCGGTCCCTGTTAGAAACCCCCTCCTGATTTCTGAGGGGACTGGGACCAACAAGTGAATGTCTTTATCTACACTTTGGGGTGGACTTCTGTATAAACACACTGAGAAATGGGCAGCGGCCAAGCAACGGAACTGTGGACACAGTACAGATATATCCAGCTGCCTTCCTACAAAGCTTAGATTGTGACTAAAAATTGCTGTTTGTCCATAAGAACATCACAAACTATATGGCTGTGGGCCTGCCTGAAGCAGGCAGGTGATGTCACAGCTTTGTGGTAATGTGAGTAGGTCTTCACTGGGGTCCACATTCACTCTGGATTTGGATCTGTGTATCTTAAAACTGAACCATACTCTTCTCACACTATAGAGGCCTAGAGCAGAAAATATTATTTCAATTTGGATTATCATCTAATTGATTTCACTGGAGGGGCTCCACAACATTGGCTAAATATCATCATATACAAGGGAGACGGGCAGTAGAAACACTTGCTTTGTAAATTAGGGGTGATACTAAATGGAAGGGATAGGTCCTGTGATTGAAGACATGTGTGTGAAAATTTACATGTGTGGACTCAGTGCCCGTAGCACAGTGGTTATGGCACCAGCCACCTACACTGAGACTGGCGGGGTCGAATCTGGCCCGGGCTAGCTAAACAACAATGACAACTGCAACCAAAAAATAGCCAGGCATTGTGGTGGGCACCTGTAGTCCCAGCTACTTGGGAGGCTGAAACAAGAGAATTGCTTAAGCCTGAGAGTTTGATGTTGCTGTGAGCTGTGACACCACAACACTCTACTGTGAGGGTGACATAGTGAGACTCTGTCTCAAAAAAAAAAAGAAAAATTACATGTGTGGAAGTAAAGGCAGTTTGCCTTTGAATAGAAGATTGTTGAGATTGTGGGGGAGATAGGGAAGGAGGAGGTGGCATAGGAAATTACAGAAACTTTTTTTCTCCTACTTCTAGAATATTTTCTTTTTCTTACCAGATCTGGTAGTGCTAGGAGTTGAATTACATTTAAGAGTTCCAAAACATGGATCAATTGCTAACCATAACTCCCTACCATTATCTCCCTAAATGTCACACCACACCGTTTCCTAAGGGAATGATGGGTTGTTGTTTGTCCTCACTTATCTAAGCTGGATCAGCATCTGTTTTCCTACTCGATGGACAAGACAGTCTTATAATCTTGTATTTAGGCGCCTCTACTCCGTATGATTGAAATGGACAAAGGAGAAGTCATTGGCAAGACTCACCATTGCTACCTCTGTGAGTCATTCCTTAGTGACCTATATGGTTGTACTCCAGGGATAGAAGGAGGGTGTGGGTGAAAAATCGAAAAGTAAATTCACAGAAGGGAAAGTAGTGTTGATCTAAAGGGAGCTAATAAAAGGATAAAGCTCAGGGGAAAGACTAGAACACAGAATGATACTTCCTCTTAGATTTGCAGACCCGTAAGGATGAAGGTGTTAGCCTGCAGGAAACTCCTCCTTTGCCTGAAACTTAAGGTCTAGGATGGGCCCTAAGGAATCAAAGAAGCGATCAACGTGGGTTTATGCACATGAAGTGTGTCACAATGACATACACACCACCCTGTAGAGCAGTGGTTCTCAACCTTCCTAATGCCACGACCCTTTCATACAGTTCCTCTTGTTGTGGTGACCCCCCAACCATAACATTATTTTCATTGCTACCCTTTGGGGGAAGTAAAATGCAGAAAAATAGCTGCGGATTACTATGTAACTGTTACATTAAATGATGGCCTATTGAGAAAGACGCCTAATTATGGCAAACATAATTTGTGGCATGCTCAATTTGTCACAGTATGATGTGGCATAATGCATGTAATCCATGGAAAAATCAAAATGAATGCTTGTCAAACAAATTCCACCATCAGTTTAGGGGTGACTTGAGGGGCTGACACCCCCTACTGGCAGCCCCAATTCCATCAAGGGAGTGTATGGGAAATTCTTTTGCATACACAGTAGTTGGGGATAACTACTCACTATATGACATTATCTTGAGGAATTCACCTCAAGAGTTACATTCAGTAAGTATCCTATGGCAACAGTATATTTGGTAAATAAACCAACGTTGGTCAAAATATTGTACAAGAGCCCTGGGGCAAAACTGGTATCGATCTAGAATTCCTAGTACAGGCTGAATTTGCTTTTACTATATATGTAGAAAAACGTACTGAAGAAACAGACTTACTGGCCCATATTGGCCCTATTGGACCAGATGGGAGATTTTCAGGAAGATGGAAACCTTACCCTTTGTTCCCAGAAAGACTTGCTGAAGGATCAACTCATAATAAGGCTGATTAAAAAGAGAAAGAGGTTATAATTTATGTGCTGTGTCTATGTGGAAAATTCCAGAGTGATTACCCAATATCCCACTGGGGTCTGGAAGTTTACACATGTGTACCCTCATTTCGGAGGGAAAGGGAGATGAAAAAATACAGGTAATTCTGTTGAGGGACAATAAATGGTTATCAGGGAGGATGAATAGATACTTGAGAGAATGAATGAATGGGGGAAAACAGACCGACTTGTAAATAATTCTCTTCGGAAATTAAATTAACATGAGAGACAGATATTATCTTTAAAATGGGTTGAGTAGGTCTGGTTGCATTCTTGATCCTCTTCCCTGCAATAAATTAAGATAGAAACGAAGGGGGAGGAAAGAAAATTGTTCTTCTTGATGGGTCCTTCTGGTTTTTATGAAGATAGAAGGAAAGCCCTTTCTAAAGCCTATTGATCTCTAAGGGCCTTTAATTCAAGATGCTCTTTATCCTAAGGAGTCATACTTTGGGGTGAAATTCCTTTTGTTCCTTCATTATTTCAAGAGAAAGGGAGAAGGTGTCAAGAAGCCTGGACAGCCTTGGAGAAGAAGATGAATAGACTCAACCGATAATTTGGCAGCAGGCTAAGGAACCAAGATGGAAAAGAGCGCGCACAGTGACCAAACAGCCCCAGATGGGAGGAGCTATAGAGGTAGCTCAAGGGCAGTGGCCTGGGATCACAGCAGCAGAAGCCCAGGGATGAGTTAGGAGACACTTAAGGTTCACTCAGTGCATGGAAATTCCTAAATGGGAATATAATCTACACACATGCTTCTTAACTGTCAGAGCGCCATGCATAAATAAAAACAGCTGCATCCTACAGTGAAATTAGTTGGAAGCGGAAACCCAATTAAACTTGACCAATATTTTAATAGTAGGGAAAAGATGGACATTACTTAAAAATAAATTCAATAGGAAACTGTGTCCATAAAACCACATAGTACGTGAGCTATGCCCACAAGGAACTTGCAATCCAGAACTGAGACATGGCCCTTGATTTATACTTCAATCCATGACAACGTTCGGTATGTGAACAAGGTCCCCTTTGCTGGGAAGGCCAGGGAAATGTTAATTTTAACAGACTTGTTTTATAGTTATCCTAATTTAACTCAGTTTATTTGCTGGTTGGTGTAAGGGTAGTATGATTGGTAGGGTGAATTCAGCAGATTTTTATTAAACCTATGATGGTCTTGATACTGATGACCAAATGTACTGGGACATTAAATCCAAATCTCTATAAGATTTTCATTCATCAAAAGCTGAATGAACAGAAAGGGAACTAGAGTTAGTTAACACAAATTAATTGTTCCATTGAATCAATCTGTTGAATCAATCAACCAGAGACAGAATTTGTCTCACAGTTGGGAGGCCTAACAGGTCAAAATCAAAAGATGAGTTCCTTTTGACAGCAATAAAAGAGAATGTGTGCTAGGTCTCCCATTAGCAGCTGGGTGCTAGGCACTTCAGCTAGCCTCAGTCACCCCTGGGCTAGCAGATGGTGTCTGTCATCAATTTTGGAACATTTAGGGCCATTATAACTTTAAATACTTATTTTGTGGTTTCATTTTCCTCTCTCGCCAGTATTTCATGTGTACTTGCCTTGCAACTTAAAAAAATTTATTGAATACTGTTATGTATCAAATATGATCTTAAGAATTAGAAACATCTGCATGCTGAAGAAACAAAAATGTATTAGGTGAATTTTAAATTATGTAGGGATAATAAATATAAATATGGTAGGACTATCTTAAATTATATAGCCCTATATGGTAGGGCTATTTCCAAAATAATTCTATTTTTGTTCATTGAGAAATTATGTGCAGTGTTTAACACTTGAGAGAGAGATTTTAACTAGTTTATTGACATGTAATTCATAAAACTTAAAGTTCACCCACTTAAAGTATAAAATTCAAGCTTTTTGGTGCATTCATGATTATGAATCTTTCACAATCAATTGTGGAATATTTTCATTATGCCCGTATGCCTTAGATGCCATTCATCCATTCATCAATCCTTCTATCCTCCTGTTAATTGTAGCTAATCACTGATCTACCTTCTGTCTCTAAAGATTTGACTATTTTTGACATTTCATTTAAACAGAATCCCACAATATGTAGTTGCTGGTGTCTGTTCTTTCTCACTTAGCATGGTCAGGGTTTATCTATGTTCTAAGTTCATTTTATTTTGGCTAATATTCCATCGTAGGAATACTACATATTTTATTCATCCATTTATTAGCTCGAATGCATTTGGGTTGATTCTACCTTTTGGCTGTTATGAATAATGCTGCTATGAACATTTGTGTGTAAGTTTTTACATGGGCATGATTTAATTTCTCTTTTATTTTATTTCATGCCATCTCTCTCGAATATATAGCTAGGAGTGAAATTGTGGGAGCTTATGTCTTGAGGAGTTGCCAGATTTTCCAAAGCATTTGCTCCATATTGCATTCAGTAATGTATGAAGGCTCCAGTTTCTTCAACACTTGTTATCTGCCTTTTTTAAAAATTTCAAATTAATATGAGAGTTCAAACGATTAGGTTACATTGTTTGCATTTGTTAGATAAAGTCCAAGTTGCAGTTGAGCCCCTCCCATCTTCTTAGCCTTCTTAGTGGACGTGAAACGATGTCTTACTGTGGTTTGGTTATGCATCTCCCCCATGTTTAGCGGTGGTGAGCATCTTTTCATCTGCTCGTTGGCCATTTGTGTATCTTCTTTGGAGAAATATCCATCCATTCACTTCCTTTACACATCTTTTAATTGGATTAATTTTCTTTTAATTATTCTATTGTAAATTTGTAAAAACCTATTCTAGATGTCAGGAAGTTCTGGAGTTGGGAGATAGAGCTGGGCCACCAGGCCTTACAGTAGGCAGTTAAAGCAGCAAGTCTTAAAAATGAAAGAGTTAAATGTTTAATTACCTGCTCCGTAGACTCCTCCTGTTCCATTTCCCCCCCATGGAAGGATACACTGGCAGAGGGTGCTGACGGGAAGGAAGGGCATTCCACTTGTGAGATATGGGAGGCCGTAGGCATGGTTTCACAATGTTATTCTAGCTCTTTTCCCTAGCAGATGCTGGAGGGATGGTTCTCAGCTCTTCACCATGAGAACCTGGTCTTTTATAGCTCTCCAAGTCACTCTTGGGCGATGTATCAAATTTGCCGTTTAGATGTCACTACAGTTGACGGCTCAGTTCTGGTGACTTACATCAGTTCTTATGTCAGTCTGAGCCTGGTCTCTAACCTCTACAGGCCCAGAGAGGCAGCTCAAAAATTCTGTTCTTCTGTTCTACAGTTAAGCAGATCTCAGCTGTCACTCTCTGGAGTCACCTATTTGTCTAGATTTGAGAACAGTGTTTTTATTCTTGTAGGGATGGAAATGACATATAAGATCTGTATGTCAGAGATGCTAGAAGCTAACATCTTGGAGTGTGGGCAATTAGGATACAAACCTTTATTCTCTAATTTCCAATGTAGATTCTCTTTAAAAATATTCCTTCTCATTCAGATATTTTTCCCCCCATGGAGGTGAGTGAGCAGGGATATATGGTAGGGCTCATGTCACCACAGGCAATATATTGCTGCAGTTAAGAACTGATCTTTGATGTCAAAACATGGGAGTTTGAATTCTATCTTTTGTTTTTTTCCCCCAAAATGTTACCGCGAGAAAGGTATTTCATCCTGCTCTTCCTTAGTTTTTTCACCTGTATAATGAGGTTCCTAATATAGGTAGTAACTTTCTCCCGAAGGGAGAATTTGTTCTATTAACTTGAATAATCTTAGAATAGTGCCTGGTGCAAAGTAAATATTGGTGATTATTAAAATTTCCACAAGTATATCTGTTTCTCTATCGGTGTAAGAATATTAGTATGTTTTTGAGCTGCCTCTCTGGGCCTGTAGAGGTTAGAGACTAGGCTCAGACTGACATAAGAACTGATGTAAGTCACCAGGCAATTTCAAGTCCTGAGGCCAAGCTATAGCAAAGAGTTTTCTAATTGAGAGACACGCCTTTGTCCCTGACAACAGAGGGCAAAAATTTAACAGCTTTGTTTTATTTTGTTGAAATCATTGTGTTTGAAGAATTATCTTCATGGATAGTTTATGGATTCTGGAAGACACCCAACAAAAACAAGATGCTTTGATCCACAAGTGTTTGGGTTTCATCTTAAAAACAAAACAAAAACACCACCAGACAATAAAATAAACCCAGTACAAACTCCAAAGTTTTTGAGGCTCTTTGAAGGCCCATTCTTTTTTCTAGATAACTTCACACTTTATGATAAACACAACTGCATTCTCATGGCAGAAAATGTGACCCAGGTCCTTCTACAAAAATGAAGATCTCTATAAAAAAAGATAGGTGGAGTCTCTGTTCTGAGTTCATCGTCTGGTTCTGTATTAACATTTTGTTCATGCCAAGATTAGCTAAGATCAACTATTGCAGTAAAAAAAAAAAAAAATTGTCTTCTATAGTATCCAAACTTTCTTTGTACTCTCCTCACCAGTTTCATCCCCCCTGCAACTCTATCAGCTTCCATTATCATTTACAACAAAAAATTAGCAAGTGCCCATAAGTTGTATATAAATATGTGAAAAAAATTAGTCTTACATCTAGGGGGGAATGTGGTTTTTTTGTATTCATTGATTTTTAAAGTGGATGCTGGTTTCTACTCTGTGGGTAGGACAGAGTTCTAGTTAGTAGAATGTAAAAAATAATAATAATAATAATAATCATGAAAGTTGTTTCCAGATCTGGCTGCTGAATCATTCTACAAGGCCTTCCATGCTCTCTATCTCCTTCTCTATAGAAGCAAAAAATGAAGGACTCCTAGATGACAGAGCACAGTACCAGAGGGACTCTGGCTCTGGAAGTGCTTCTTGGCTGCGTATCATCCCAAGAGCAACCCAAGAGTCACCTGATAAAGATAACCCTCACTGGACTTTTGCATGACCAACATATAAATTTTATTATGTTGACTCTCTAAGGTTTTGTAGTTGTTTATCGTAGCACCTGTCATTACATAATATAGTTTTATCCCAGTATCCTAGGGGATTGGTTTCAGGCTTATCTCCCCAACCCAATACCAAAATCCACAGATACTCAAATCTCAGTTATAGAACTACATAGTATTTGTGTATAACCTGTGTGCAGCCTCCTGTGTGCCTTAAATCATCTATAAGTAAATTATGGTTACTGAAAATACCTAATACAATGTAAATGCTGTGTAAGTAGTTGTTCTACAGCATTGTTTTTCTTATTTGTATTATGATTATGTATATTTTAGTACTTTTGACCCTTGGTTAATTGAATATATAGATGTAAAAGCCATGAATGTGAACGGCTGACTCTCTACAGATAGAGAATTGAAGTCATTTATTCTAGATGACATAGGACTTTATGCCTGGGTTGGAACTAGAAGTTTCCAACCCCAGTTGAATGTCCTTTTATCTTTACTTATTTTAATGTCTAAACCAGGTGTCCTCAAACTACAGCCCCAGGGCCACATGTGGCCCACCTAGGGCATTTATCCGGCCCTCCGGGTGTTTTTGCTACCGCTGCCCGTCCTGCTTAGCAGCCAACTTGTCCTGGGGTCTGTAGTCCGACCCTCCAATGGTCTGAGGGACAGTGAACTGGCCCTCTGTTTAAAAAGTTTGAGGACCCCTGGTCTAAACCCAGCTTGGTAAGAAAAGAGAAAACATCAAAGATAAGAAAACTCACACGGAGCTGTTTAACTTATAGACCATCCACTCAACTGGTGCCTCTCTGTATTCAAAAATTACTAAATTTTAAGATACTCTTTGGCATACTTATCAGTCCTTTTCCTAGCATATTTTCTAAATTTTGGCTGTCAAAAGTTATAGCTAAAAGTTGGGGGAGGTATATGAAAACACTAGACAATTATTCAAAGTCAAACTCCAAGAGTTACCACCACTATTTATGGACCAAGTCCATTTTCAGTTCTCAGAGGTCACATCTCCCTTTGGAGTAAAACAGTAGCCGCATGAAATTGTGAATTTTTAATGCCAGCGAATGCCCTCAATACCCTATCCATGCCGATGGGATGAGTTGCACAGTGCAAGGTGTGTGACTAACGGAAATGACTTGGGGCCAAAGTAAACTGTCAAAAATGAGGCTAAATTTAGCCTTGCAACAAAGCAGATGTAAATCGCAGTGGGTTTCTGGTCATCAGCTAAGAAAATAACAAAACATCTGTGTCCCACAGAAGCACTTTTAAGAAGTCGAAGACAGGGCAAGGTTTGTAACCTGTTTCCTCTAAGCTGCAAGTCCCAGATCAGTTCCAGTAAAAGCCGACTTGGCGAAGTCTGACCTATGTCATGCTGGGTACATGAAGTGTTCCCAAGCAAAACTCTATACTTCCTGTGCTCTGAAAGGGCCTGGTTAAATCACAGAATGTGGCAGCTTCTGGTGGCCGTACTGTCACCTCAAATGCTCCAGGGAGATGATAAAGAACCCCGGGGGGTAGGCAGAGGGATTTTCTTGCCCAATTTTCTTTTCCAGCACCGTGAAATATTTGCATGTAGTGACTCAATCATAGGCAAGCCGAGTGTTTGTTATTATGAAATCTTAACATTGTTCCACAGCGAAGGGGGGCAGGAAGAAAATAAGGCCTGAGGGAAGGGCATCTTTATTTTACAAACAAAAGAAATATCTTTTTCAGCAAGCTTTTCCTTAGAAAGTTGACGGGAATCTGTAGCTATTATTAACTGTATTTCAGTTGTGACGGTCGTGTTTGGGGTTTTGCATTTTGAGAACGCTTCCAGGTTGATGCCTTCATTTTTAAATCATGTGTAAAAGAATGGCATGAAATAACTTTTAAAAAATCTTTCCAGAATTCTCTGCCAAAAATCTCTGAGCAACTTTTCCCACTTTGCGTTCCTGCAGGTCTTTCTTCAGAGCTGACGAATTATCCAGTTGTCCTGGAGCAGGACTATGTCTCTAGGTAAACATACTATGGCTTTTGAGATTATTCGTTCATATTATTTTGACATTTTTATAAAAAAAAAACCCAAAAACAATACATAGTGCATTATTACTATGTTGTAATGGTTTAACAAAAAATCTTTATATAGAATAAAGGCAATTACTATAAAAATCTCAACATAAGGAATGTTCTAATATGAGCCTTGAGCAAGTATTTTGGAATACAGTAAAATATAGATTACATAAACATACTATTTGTATAGAATTAATATAACTTTGGTCTTATGTATGTTAAATATTGAGCTATGAATAAGATCATAGCCTATATGTTTTACACTCTGTTAAAAGCAAAAAAGGGCCTCATTCAAAAGTCCTCCTAGGACAGGGCAGAATGTGCTACCAGTGACCTCATTAATGCTGACAATCAGAATGACTTTCAGCTTTGACCTAAAGGGCAGCGGCTCTGGTCTGTCCACTAAGGAAGCAACCTCAGTTAGGACAATCAGAAACCCAAAGGAAAGCCACGCCTGTTCTTCAGGGGAAAAACAGACGAGGAATGAGACGATGGACTTTCTCTCATAACCATTGTCTTTTTTTTTTCCTCCTTGTGTAATTATTCAGATACAGGCAGTCCCTAAACTTGTAAGTTCACAAAGTTCATTTGTCAAGAGAACTGGTGGAACTCAGAACATAATGTCCCATAAAAATCAGTGTTCTGCAGCTGGTTTCTAAGGTTGATGACCTTTTTTTCTGCCTAATCCCCACCCTTCGTCTGTTGTTGACAGTGCCCCTTTCTCTACCTCTGGCCCTGTGGTTCTCAGAGAGAGCCTCCGTCTGTACCCCTGGACCTGAGCTATTTAGGCCAAGTTTAGTCAGAGGCGTGGACAGTCCAAGTGGAGGCAATCAGAGTAGTTCTCCCACCACCTCAGCTGTGACTCAGGAAAGGCTGAGTATGAAAGGGATGGGAGATCAGAGGTCGGTGGCTAAAAGGGCAGATAGGTGGTGTTTTTAGGAATAGGACAGAACATGGAGGAAGTAATCTGGTGTATAAAGTTATCATCAAGCTGCCAGAGTGCTTAGTGCGAAACAGTTAATGACTAATACAGAGAATCAAGAGATAGGTGCTGAATGATGGACATAACGGACGGCTTAACCTACCTTTGCGTGGCGTTTGGGTTTTCTCTTTGTTGGTGGGATCCACTAAGGGTCAGTAGCATAAACGTATTTGCTGTAGCATCAGGAGAATGAACCTGGGTAGGAGGAGGAGACTTTGCCTGCTCACAAGGAGGTTTAGCTGCTTTAATTCAACTAACGTCCAATAACCATGGCAAATAGTTTAAGGAAAAGGAAATGCAAATGACGTTTAAACTTAATTATCAGAGCTCAATTTCATCCATGAAATGATAAAGGAAACTTAAAATCTCAATGAAACATTAGTTTTGCTGTTTGCCGAGATCACAGTCTATGAACACACTGTAACAGAAGACAGCATGAAAATAGAGCCACCCTCCTTGCATTTGTGATAAACTTTCAAACTGGTAAAATCCAGAGAGAGAAACATATATACATATATAACATGTATGTGTACTTTCAACTGTAATTACACTTCTAGGAGCCTCATATGTGTAAAAGTAGTTATATAAGTTTCTCATTGTAGTATACTGTTTGTAAAGGCAAAAGATAGAAAATATTGGATACTGGGCATGTGCTTTTATAATTTTAAATCTTTTTTTTTTTTTTTGAGACAGACTCTTACTATGTTGCCCTCGGTAGAGTGCTGTGGCATCACAGCTCACAGCCACCTCCAACTCTTGGGCTTAGGCGATTCTCTTGCCTCAGCCTCTCAAGTAGGTAGGACTACAGGCACCCGCCACAATGCCCTGCTATTTCTTTTTGGTTGCAGCTGTCATTGTTGTTTAGCAGGCCCAGGCTGGGCTCGAACCCACCAGCCTGGGTGTATGTGGCTGGTGCCCTCTGCATTGAGCTATGGGTGTTGAGCCTATGCTTTTAAATCTTTTACATGTACTCTCATTTAAGCCTTAAGTCAACCATATAAGGTAGATGCTATTATTGTCCTTGTCTTACAGAGGGAAATTAGGGCAGAATTTTGAACGAATAGGAAAAAGATGGATTTGATAAATAGTGATGAGAATAACTGACTCAGTTTAAGAAAATGGATAGCTATCTATAGCTTAACACCACAATAAGTTGGAACGCATCAAATGTTTACATGCGAAAGATGAAAGCTTGATAAAACTTTGAAAGCATAATCCCAGAGTGATAAACAAAGTCAATGGCTTTTTTAAATGATGACGAGTCACAGTGAAGAATGCTGGATAGTAGCTAAAGTATGACGTAGAGTCAAGGTTGTTTGTTTTGCATGTGGGGTGTATGTTGAAGTCCACTACTATCTTAGCTCAGGTTTTGCAGGATCAGATTCTCAGACAAAAATTCATGTGCAAGTGACTCACTAAAGAACTCCTTCTAGAAGCAGAAGAAGCTGGGTGGGGAAAAGGAAGAAAGAAGCCAGGCAAGGAAGCAGTTCCAGGTGAAGTCCCAGCCTGCTCCAAAGCCAAAGGGAACTGTGGAGAGTAAATCACAACACAGACTTGGCCTGCTCAAAGCATGTTGCTGGGCTTTTATACTGTTACATTGGTCATTGGCTGTGGTCTGCCCCAAGGTGCAAACCTGGCTCTGGGCTTGTCCAGGCTAAGTGGTTCCAGTAGCACAAGGTTGGGGGAGCAAGCCTGGAGAAATAGCATACAAGACCTGATCAGGGATACATGGAACCAGTGAAGTGGATGCAAGAGGATTGTGTCAGAACACTAAAGCATCTGGAGACAGCTCAGCTTAGAATTCACAGACCTGTTGGGACGAATTAGGACAAGCAAGAATTAGAGCTCCTGAAGCAGAAGGTACAGAAGGTAGAAATGTCCTTGGGAATCTATGACTTCTAAAAGGTAGAAATGGTCCTTGGGAATCTATGACTTCTAAAAGGAAAAATGACCAGGTATGGTGGCTCATGCCTGTAATCCTAGCACCCTGCGAGGTTGTGAACAGAGGATTCCTGGAGCTCAGAAATTCAAGACCAGCTTGAGTAAGGGTGAGACCCCTATCTCTACTAAAAATACAAGTCCTGGCTGGGACCAGTAGTTCTAGCTACCTGAGAGGCTGAGGCAGGAGGCTCACTTAAACCTAGGTGTTGGAGGTTGCTGTGAGCTAGGTTGATGTCATGGCACTCTAGGCAACAAACCAAGACTCTGTCTCTAAAAATATAAATAAAATAATAAAGTAAAATAGAATAAATTAATAAAAAATTACAATGATTAAATGAAGGTGGTTAAATTAGGGTGATTTAAATTAGGATGATAAATTAGGACTATTAGGTGGTTAAATAAAGGTGATATCAATTATGATAATTATATTACAGTAGAATAAAAATTAAATAGAATAAGGTAAAGCAGAATAAAATAGAATAAAAAATAGAATGCAAAAAGCAGGCAGTTGGATTAGCTGATTAGATTAGCTGGTCAATCAGATTACCTGATTACTTGGTTAAATTGGGGTGATGAAATAGAATGAAGTAAAATAACAGAAGAAAGTAAAATGGAATAAAAAGGATAAAAAATTAGGTATTAGGCAGTGCCTGTGGTGCCAGCCCCATATCCTGGAGGTAGCAGGTTCAAACCCAGCCCTGGCCAAAAACTACAAAAAAAAAAAAATTAGGTGATTAAGCAAGATGATTAAATTAGCTGGTGAGATTAGATGGTTAGATGATTGAATTTGATGATGGAAATACCTAATTCAGTAAGATGATTCAATTAGGGTCATTAAATTAGAATAGTATAGAATAAAGTAGAATTAAAAAAATGACAGTGGTTAAGTTAGGACAGTTGAGTTGGGGTGATTAAGTTAGATGATCAAGGCTGGATGCCTTGGTTCATACCTGTAATCTTAGCATTCTGGGAAGCTGAGGCAGTGGATCACTTGAGCTCAGAAGTTTAAGACCAGCCTGAACAAGAGTGAGACCTTGTCTTTATTAAAAATACAAAAACTAGCCAGGCATTGTGGTTGGTGCCTGTAGTCCCAGATCCTCTGGAGGCTGAGTCAAGAGGAGCTGTTGAGCCCCAAAGTTTAAGGTTGCTATGAGCTGTGATGATGCCATAGCACTCTATGTAGGGCAACAGAGTCTCAAACAAAAGAAAAAAAAACAGATGATTGAATTAGGATGATCAAATTACTAATAAAACTAGAATAAAATAATAGAATAAAAAAGTAGATTGATTAAGTCATATAAATCAGGGTGGTCGAATTAGTGATTGAATCAGTGATTAAATTAGGGCGATTCGAAGTTAGATTGGAGGATCAAATTAGGGTGATTGGGGTGATTGAATTAGAATAGAATTAAAGTAAAATAGAATAAAGTAAAATGGAATAAAAATGGAATAAAGTAATAGAATTAAGAATAGAATTTAAAAGGAATAAAAATTAGAATAAAAAATTAGATGATTACATTGGAGTGATTAAATTAGATTGGAATAGAAATAGAATAAAATGAGAGACAAAAAGCAGAATAAAAAATAGAATGATGAAATTAGGTGATTACATTAGATTGGTCAAATAGGATGACCAAATTAGAGTGATTTAATTGGTATGATTAGAATGGCGGCTTAAATTAGAGGATTGGATAGGATGATTACATTGGGGCAATTACATTAAAATAGAATAAAATAAAATGGAATAAAATAGAATACAATAAAAAAGTAGAATAAAAAAATAGAAAGATTAAATTAGGGAGATTAAGTTGGGGCCATTAAATTAGATGATTTCATTAGAATGGTTAAATTACTAATGCTGCCCACATACACCAGGACTGGCAGGCTCCAACCCAGCCTGGGCCTGCCAAACAACAATGGCAACTATAACAAAAAAACTGGATTTGGGTGGCACCTGTGTCTCAAGGAGTAGGGTGGTGGCCCCATATGCCGGAGGTGGCGGGTTCAAACCCAGCCCCAGACAAAAGAAAATTGGGTTTTACAAGAATGGAGGAAAAAGTATCCAATGTACACACCTTTATTATGAAACTAATTTATACCTTTTAT
>CAUYQV010124109.1:0-21886 GCA_963574575.1 Galagoides demidoff | reverse complement strand
TCTCCTGCCTCCGCCTCCCAAGTAGCTGGGACCACAGGCGCCCACCACAACGCCCGGCCATTTTTTGGTTGCAGCCGTCATTGTTGTTTGGCGGGCCCAGGCTGGGGATTCGAACCCGCCACCTTAGGTGTACGTGGCTGGCACCTTAGCCGATTGAGCCACAGGCGCCAAGCCAATTTATTTCATTTTTGAACTACACTTTTTAATAGAAAGTATTTGGAGGGGTAATGTCTATCCCCCTGTCTCCTTCTCTAGAATTTATTATTCATTAAAGGTCTCTCTGAATCTTACCAAAATAACTATCCACCTAGAAATCCCATGCTACTTAAAAAGGGCTTATGTCAACATTTCACTGTATTTTTTTTTAATCTTTTTTTTACCTTTTGAATAAGGTTCTGTTGTGTGGATTTGTTTTAGGTAAGTCTCATTACAACATAATTTTGTATCCTGTTTTCTTTTTTTTAGACAAAGTTCTCACTCTGTCACCCGAGTACCATGGTGTTATCAGTATAGCTCACAGCAATCTCAGTCTCTTGGGCTCAAGTGATCTTCTTACCTCAGCCTCCTAAGTAGCTGAGACTATAGGCATCTACCAGGATGCCTGGCTAGGTTTTTTTTTTCTATTTTTAGTAAGAGATTTTTTGGGTGTCTCACTCTTGCTCAGGTTGGTCTCAAACTCCTGAGCTCAAGGAATCCTCCCACCTTGGCCTCCCAGAGTGCTAGGATTACAGCTGTGAGCCACTGTGCCCAGCCATGAGCGCAGTGCCTGGCCTTGTATCCTGTCCTTATTTGACTCTGTCCTGAAGATTTTTCCCTCTTTGTTCTTTTATAATTCATTTATAATTTCTAAAGGCCACATGACAGTGAATGAAATAAATTTACCTTAGTTTACTTAACTACTCCCTTTCTACCAGGCATTCAAATTATAAATAACACATTGACGAGTATCTTTGTGCATACATTGCTTTTCATATTTAGGTACATGTGGAACATGATTCCTCACAATTTTGTACAGATATCTTGAATTATAGAGGTTTGAAATATTGCACCTACTTGAAACACTTAATCTGGCTTCCAGAAAAAGCACAGTGGTTGCAATTTTAAGAAGGCAGCAGGTCTCATTATAAGGCACCTTCATTTCACTAGTACTATATGTCTAGCATTGGAACCTTGATGTCTTTGAGGTGACACGATAGGCCTGTAGGTAGTAAGAAAAAGGATATGTGTCTATATTTGATCTGGAGGAACAGATGAAGAGCAAGTAGAAGTCAATAAACTTACATGCTCTCTTAAGTACTAGTAAGAGGAGTTGAAGAGTTTTAGGACTGAAGTGTGAACATTTTATTTTTAAGTTCAAATTGCATAGGAACTTGTTTTTAAAAAGTAGAAGATAGCTTTCTAAAGATTAATAATTAAGGCTAAAATTGGATCTTATTTTGCCTTTGTAATATAATACATAGGACTTACAGTGCTTTTAATATTTTCCTCTCCTTTACCCAAAGTCAGTACATTAAAAAAAAAAAAAATGTGGTGTCCACCAATGCTGTTAAGTGAAGAAAACTAGTTGTAGAAAGGTATAGGTAGTATGATACCATTTAGGTTAAAAAGACAAGTGCAAAACTGTTTCTGGTACATAGTAGGTACAAAATATGCTGTATTTGGCGGGGTTACCTCTAGGAAGAGGCATATGACCTGTGGTGTGTTTTTATTTTTTATACTTCCGTGTTTCAGTTTTTTTGCAATGAGCATGTGTTATGTGTACTTTTGTATACTTTTTTAACAATTAAAAAAATGGAAGAAAAATGCATACTCTTTAAGTATAGATAATTCCCTCCCCAGTAAACTGACTGCTTCATACCCTAAAGTATGTGCCAGGCAATTTGAGACATAGTCTAACTCTCAAATAATTCAAGAAAAGAGAAAGGCACTAATCAAGCTTACTTGTTTGATGCCATTTCTATAATATCTAGTAAAGTTTTTTTAGGTAGAGTTTTTTTTTTTTTAATGGAAAATTTCAAACATACACAAAAAGAGAATTAATTCCTAGCTTCAATCGTTTTCAACACATGGCTGATCTGGTATCATCTATAGCTCCCACACCCAACCCATTTATCTGGAAACATCTCAGGTATTTCATCTATAAATCCTTCAGTATGTTTTACACCTAGAAGGACTCTTTTAACGTAACCAAAATACCCTTATCAGACTTATAAAGTGAACTAAATAGGTCCTTAATATCAATAATTGAAAAAGTTTTTAGTACTCTATAATCTAGTTATTAACTTTCAGTTTAAATTACTACCTTATTTACTCTCATTGTTCATATCCTTCAAATAATTTTAAATTATCTTTTTTCCTTTCAAATTCAGTATACATTTCCCCCCAGAGTTGCAATGAAACCAAAATTACAGTTTTTGTTTTTGATGCCTTTGTTCAATATGAAGAATCTGAGTAAATGGCTGAGCATCTTCAGATTTAAAGAACCAGGTATATATTACTCAGTTTTACTACATTAGAATGGAAAGCTATTCTTTTTTTTTTTTTTTTTAATCAGAAACAGTCTTGCTCTGTCACATGGTCTAGAGTGCAGTGGAATCATTAGTGCCCAGAGCAACCTCAAACTCTTGGGCTCAAGTGATCCTCCTGTCTCAGCCTTCTGAGTAGGTAGAACTATATAGGTACCCTGTACTGCTCCTGGCTAATTTTTCTGCTTTTTGTAGAAATAGGGTAGGGTCTTGTTCTTGCTTGGGCTGGTCTCAAGCTCATCTCAAGCAGTCCTCCTGCCTCAGCCTCCCAGAGTCCTAGGATTATAGGCATGAGCCACAGTATCGGGCCCTATTCATCTATTGATTATAACAACAAAGCCATAGAAGTCAATAATGATGATAAAAATTACTTTTTCCAACTACTTTTCTAACATCTTGTCTTAATTTAATATTTTTGTTTTACATAGGTCTCTAATTATAGAAGATGGCAAAGCCCAGCCACAGCAGCTACGTCCTTCAGCAGCTAAACAACCAAAGAGAATGGGGTTTTCTCTGTGACTGTTGTATCGCAATTGATGACATTTACTTTCAAGCACACAAAGCAGTTCTAGCTGCCTGCAGCTCCTATTTTAGAATGTTTTTCATGAACCATCAGCATAGTACTGCACAACTGAATCTAAGCAACATGAAAATTAGTGCAGAATGTTTTGATCTCATTTTGCAATTTATGTATTTAGGAAAAATTATGACAGCTCCCTCCAGTTTTGAGCAGTTTAAAGTGGCAATGAACTACCTACAGCTGTACAATGTTCCTGACTGCTTAGAAGACATACAGGACTCAGATTGTTCTAGTTCAAAATGTTCATCTTCTGCTTCCAGCAAGCAGAACAGCAAAATGATATTTGGGGTAAGAATGTATGAAGATACTGTGGCTAGAAATGGCAATGAAGCCAACAGGTGGTGTGCTGAGCCAAGTTCAACAGTAAATACACCACATAATCGAGAGCCTGATGAAGAGTCTTTACAATTAGGTAATTTTCCTGAACCATTATTTGATGTATGTAAAAAAAGTTCTGTGTCCAAATTATCTACTCCAAAAGAACGTGTGTCACGACGCTTTGGACGGAGTTTTACCTGTGATAGCTGTGGATTTGGCTTTAGCTGTGAAAAATTATTAGATGAGCATGTGCTAACCTGTACTAACAGACATTCATACCAAAACACAAGATCTTACCACAGAATAGTAGATATCAGAGATGGAAAAGATAATAACATCAAAGCTGAATTTGGTGAAAAGGATTCCTCTAAAACATTTTCGGCACAGACAGACAAATACAGAGGAGACACAAGCCAGGCTGCTGATGATTCAGCTTCAACCACCGGAAGCAGAAAGAGTAGCACAGTGGAGTCTGAAATGGCCAATGAAGAAAAAAGCAGAGCTGCTGAGAGGAAAAGAATCATCATCAAGATGGAGCCAGAAGATATTCCTACAGATGAACTGAAAGACTTTAACATCATTAAGGTTACTGATAAAGACTGTAACGAGTCCACTGACAATGATGAATTAGAAGATGAACCTGAAGAGCCATTTTATAGATACTATGTTGAAGAAGATGTCAGCATTAAAAAAAGTGGTAGGAAAACTCTAAAACCTCGCATGTCCATAAACACCAATGAGAGTGGTGGTTTAGAAAGTATTAGGCCCCCTAACAATAGCAGTCCAGTACAAGAGGATACTGAAAACGCATCTTGTGAGCTGTGTGGCCTCACAATAACTGAGGAGGACCTGTCATCTCATTACTTAGCCAAACACATTGAAAACATCTGTGCATGTGGTAAATGCGGACAAATACTTGTCAAGGGTAGACAGCTTCAGGAACATGCGCAAAGATGTGGAGAACCCCAAGATCTGACAATGAACGGGTTAGGAAATACTGAGGAGAAAATGGACATGGAGGAGAATCCTGACGAGCAGTCTGAAATAAGAGATATGTTTGTTGAAATGTTGGATGATTTCAGGGACAATCATTACCAGATAAACAGTATCCCAAAAAAGCAGCTATTTAAACATTCAGCCTGTCCTTACCGATGTCCTAATTGTGGCCAGCGTTTTGAAACTGAAAACCTAGTGGTTGAACATATGTCTAGCTGCCTAGATCAAGATGTGTTTAAGAGTGCCATGATGGAAGAAAATGAAAGAGATCACAGACGAAAGCATTTTTGTAATCTGTGTGGAAAAGGATTTTATCAGCGGTGTCATTTAAGGGAACACTATACCGTCCATACAAAGGAAAAACAGTTTGTTTGTCAGACATGTGGAAAGCAATTTTTAAGAGAACGTCAGTTGCGACTGCACAATGACATGCACAAAGGCATGGCCAGGTATGTCTGTTCCATTTGTGATCAAGGAAACTTCAGAAAACATGACCATGTACGGCATATGATTTCTCATTTATCTGCTGGTGAGACTATATGCCAGGTCTGCTTTCAGATATTCCCAAATAATGAACAGTTGGAGCAGCACATGGATGTTCATCTGTATACATGTGGAATATGTGGAGCAAAATTTAATTTGAGGAAAGATATGAGATCACATTATAATGCCAAGCATTTGAAAAGAACCTAAGTGATTTTTCTACTGTATTAATGTTTAGATGATAGCAGAAAAAACACCAAAGCTAAGGATGATATGGCTATTTAGAAATTGATTTTATAAGATGAATTGTTGGAAGAAATCTCAAGGCCCTTTTACCTTTAATATTTTTGTTTAGGATCTTAAGTATTTACATTTTAGGTGTTAAATGTTTATCATTTTTATTGTTTCTTAATAGAATTCATTGTTTTTAGTTTTTCTTAGCTATGATTAAAATAACTTTTAATTGTAGACTACAAGTGGTTGTTACCCCTTCAATGATTATTAAACTTTAGTTTTTTATCAATAAGGTGATGACTTCACTATTTCTACGTGTTTCTTTTTAAAGGTTATCCCATGAAATTTTAAACCTAACATCATTGGCCATTCCTGCTTATATTTAAAAAATTCCTTAAAGTAATTATTTGAAACTATCCCTTTCACTTTTAGTTTTTTGGTTTTTGTTTTCCGATTGAACAGTGAGTTAGCTACTATTTATTCTCCCTATTATCAATAAAATTCCTATTTTTAAATTGACAAGCTTATTAGGCAAGTTAGGTACACTGATTCTAACCTTTAAGGTTGACATGGGCTCAAACTTGGCCTAAAAAGATTGATGGACCAGAGGAAATCTTATAAATGAGTATTTCCTATATTTGATAAAATATTATCATTTAATAATTACATTTAAAACTTACATTAAGTGTAAATCTCAATGACTTTTCCCTACTTGAAAAATTAGTGGGGATAAGCCATTTTTTTTGATATTAAATTTAACTATGATAGTTAATTAAAAAAGATATATCTTGTATTCATTAAAAATATTTTAATTTAAAATGCTCTGATTTCTAAAGTGTGTTAGTTTATCAACTATTTTTGTTTATAAATAGAATTTAATAGCTCTCTAGGAATATGACATCCTAAAGAAAGTGATTTTTTTCACCTTTAAAATTACATGCTTTTGGAACTTTGAGATTGAGAAAGTTGCCATGTATATTGATAAATCTAATAAAATAAAGAAATCAATTATAAATCTGTTTTTTCTATAAAAGAGTGAACAAAAAAGGTCTTGTATTTTATATTTAAGATTTGGAGAAAATGTGTTTTAGTAAATTATAGTTTATCACCAGGCTTATTTCTTTTTTTCTGTAAAGGACTACAGAATTTGAGGACTATAAAATAATCACAGAGCACATACATGGAAGCAGTTTGTCATTTTTCAGTTAAAGTAGTATTGTTAGTTGTTGCTGACATAGGGTCTACATTAATTATATGTGAATTAAAACACTGACAAAACTGACCCACCAATAAACACATCTATTGAATAGAGTGTCTTTTAATGTGAATTACTTGAAATGTAATACCCTTTTCATTATGAAAGGGATTTACTAAACTCCTGTATTTAAAAATATAATTTCATAAGTATAAACAGTAATTTAATAGCATTGCTCTTTTTGTTCACAGCATATTTTTTAAATATGCAAATCATATTTTTATATATAGTTTGCCTAAAAGAATAAGTTGGCAAGAAAACTGAGGACATATTAGCTAGTACAGATTTAGTTGAAATTATTAGAGCACACAGCATGAGCTCAGAGATTTGTAGGGTTATGTTGCAGTGTTAGGATAGGAAATAGCACAGAAATCAGTACAAAATTAAAGTAATGTGAACAGGGGAAATATACAAAAAAATGAGAAGGCAGGAATTTTTTAAAAAGCTACATAGAAAAAGCAGGAAAAAATGATTCATCTTAGTTTGGATACAATTCATCAAGTAATTAAATCTGAAACACAATTTAAAATGAACTATGGTATATGCACTACTGACAGAAACTGATAAAAGTTCTCTATCTCAGAGAGTTGTACTACAGAGAGTGGTATAAAGAGACAAGATAAACCAAATTTCTAAACTACAATAGACAATATGTTAGTGGACATTATTTTCTTTGAGATCATGACCGGCATCAAAATTTCTGTTGCAATGGCTTTCCCATCACTAAAGAAGTGGGGCTTTTCTTAAATCCTGTTAGGATTATTTATTCCATTAGGAAAGGTGGTTAATTTAGTGTTTTGACATGTAATAACAGCCAAGAATTAGCAACCAAATATATAAACATTAAACAGTCTCTATCACATTTTACGTGATTGAGATGGTCATAGTTTTAGAAAGCCACACTTCAGAATGCTTTTTCCTACTTTCAGGTTAAGTAGGACATAACTTGTGTTTTGGAACTAAACTAGCTACAGGGTAGAACAGCTTCTAAGAGGAATATACCATTTTCCTTAGAATGGCTATTTGCCTGTTAAAATTAGAATGAAAAATACCCACCTCTTCTCTCCAACCTAGTTTCCTGTCACCTCCCTCTTTCTTGGGGTGGAGCTACAAAGCATAACTGGCTAGCTTATTGCTACTTCCCCTCCTGGGCTTTGAAGGCAGTGAATCAAGGTTGTGGAAGCTCTCTGCTCTTCTGCCTTTGTAACTAACCATGTGTTTACTCTCCAAATCTAAAACTGAAATGAAAACCTAGATACAGTAGAATCAAGTTCCTCTTCCTGTCTCTCAAACACAGTGAGATGCTTTTGCTTAAAGACCCTTTTAAACAGCAGGAAAACCTGGAGGAATGCTTAACAAGCTTGCCATCAGTACGTTCTATAATTCTTTAGTAAACAGAAGTAGTAATCTCAGAGATGAATAAAGCACAATCAATGCAGCAATAGATTAGGACTCAGAAATTTGTCTTAATCTCTCTTACGTTTTTAAAAGTAAATATATTCAGAGATGTGACCCACATGAGCAAAAAGATATATGACAAATGTTTAATGTGTAACATTAAAGCAATTAATGTTTGAGTACAGGCAAAAATTAGAACAAAAGATTCCATAGAGGCTGGAAATAAAAATAAAATAAGGACAGCTTGCTAGAACAGACAGGACACTAGGAAAAATAAGAGAAATAAAAAATCATCTGTTTCTAATAAAATGTGGGAACAGGATATAAAAATTGAATAAAAACCAATGAACAGATTTAAAAATAATAGGTGAGATGGAGTGGGGATTAAAATAATTATAGAAAGCCTAATGAAACAATTATGAACATGTTAAAGATATGCCTAAGTAAATAATTGAGATACCAATTATTCTAAGAAAGTAGGAAGAGAGGATGGTGGTGGTTGGTAACTTTCTCCCTGGTTAAACAATACTCATTCTTCTGTCATTAAGTTAAGGAACTTTTATATTTGGAATTTGGAAAATCCCCCCCAATAAAAACCAGTTGTAATAATTAAACATAAAACTTGTTAACAAAAAGCTAAGTCAGTACCAAAAGAAAAACTGAATGTGTATGTGCTCACATAGTTGGGAATAAAAAAATTTGGTATACTTAATTTTAACTGGGTTTTTATCATGAATTAACATTTTAGTTGATTTTTTTTTTTTGTCATTTATCTATTTTGATAAGTTCCTCAACTTTCCCCACCACCCCCATCTCCTTTGTAACAAATGCTTTTGGGTGATAAATGCCACTGCTTTGTGGGTATCCTAGCATTAACATCTTCTAGGATTCCAGGGTACCAAAAACCTCTAGGGGAACATACCCTTGTAGAATTCCTACCATATCCTTGATACATGAAGTGCAGTAAACTGGGAATGATATAGGATGAATGCCAGGAAGCTGAAGCAAGTAGAGTTAAGAACTTGAAGCTGCATCCCAGATTTGGAAACTCCTTATCCATCCATCCTAGGGCTCTTTTCCTTAATCCCAGAATCCAGTAATGTACTTTATATACTCTACTATGTGCCTTACATATACATAATTCTTATTAATTTTCACAGCTTTATAAGGTAAGTATCATACTGATTTTTCTGGTGGGGGACTGAGGTACAGATTATTTTACCTAAATCACACAGCAACTGTATTGAGCTGCAGTTTGAACCTATACCTCTGACTTGCTCATTCCTATACTTAACCACTAAGCTACATACTCTACCTACCAAAAAGCACAAAGGACCTTTTCAGCCTAGGAACAGGTGATAAAGCTCCTAGGAGACTTACCTGCTCCTTGTTCATCTGTCATCTGCTGTGCCTGGTGAGGTAGCTTGTAATAGTAGGTACCCAATTAACATGTGAATAGTGTGAAAACATGAGAAGAAAACACAACTTCAAATAAGTCATTCAAAATGATGTTTTAAAAAGAAATATTAAATGATAAATGTTTTAATTTGCCTTCATTTAAACTTAAAAACATTTAGTGGTATTGTCAGCCATGTTGTGGGTCTACAGTAGGTGTTCATTTAAAAATGAATTTGACTTCAACTTCCACATTTCTATGTCTATGACTTTTTCTTCTATTTTCCCAATTCTTGTCCTTTATGTTTTAACCTCTCCCACCAATCTGTTTCCTTTTATTTGTTGTGAGACTGATGAATTGAAGGATTCAAGTAATTTGTTCTCAATAAAAAGCAGGGTGACAGAATAACCACTTTCCTCTTTTTGCCTTAACATGATGTAAATAAGAAATTCATCATTTCTCTAATGAGAAACAAAAACCCCTCCCCCAATATCATATTGTGATTCATTTGGTTAAGATTTATAGAACAATCTAAGGTTGTATAAAAAAAAAGTTGGTTAGGGCAGCACCTGTGGCTCAAAGGAGTAGGGCAACAGCCCCATATGCTGGAGGTGATGGGTTCAAACCCAGTTCAGGCCAAAAACTGCAAAAAAAAAAAAAAAAAAAATACAGAAGTTGGTTACTCTAACCACCTGTGATTCAATTTCCAAAAAAAATTTATGGATTTCTAGGGTAAACTTATAAAGACAGTCTACCATAAAAGAAATGAAAGATAGCTTTAGGAAATGATAGACAAGTGCATACCACCCTAACCTAGTAGCAAACTTAAAACAAAAAAGTTATTTAATAGTTTAAGTAAAACAATCTCCCCAAACTAATGTTAACTTTATACACTTTAATGATCTGGCTACCATCTACCAAATGTTATTTTTCAAGTGAGAACAGAAGAATGACATGATGAAGATTCATGGACAATGTATAATCATTTAAGTAGTTAAACTAATAGCAGCTGGTAAACTCATGCTAATTTGGAACCAGTTTACATATATATTTATATGCACATGCTTAGATGAATTTAGCATTAAGAAATGTAAATCTGGGCAGTACCTGTGGCTCAGGGGATAGGGTGCCAGCCCCATATACCAAGGGTGGCGGGTTCAAATGCAGCCCTGGCCAAACTGCAATAATCAAAAAACATAGCCAGGCGGTGTGGCGGGCGCCTACAGTCCCAGCTACTCAGGAGGCTGAGGCAAGAGAATCACCTAAGCCCAGGAGTTGTGAGCTCTGACGTCATGGTACTCTACCGAGGGCGATTAAAATGAGACTCTTGTCTTTTTTTTTTTTTTTTGCGACAGAGCCTCAAGTTGCCGCCCTGGGTAGAGTGCTGTAACATCACAGCTCATAGCAACCTCCAACTCCTGGGCTCAAGCGAGTCTCCTGCCTCAGCCTCCCAAGTAGCTGGGATCACAGGCACCCACCACAACGCCCGGCTCTTTTTTGGTTGCAGCCGTCATTGTTGTTTGGCGGCCAGCCTGGATTCGAACCCGCCAGCTCAGGTGTAATGTGGCTAGTGCCTTAGCCGCTTGAGCCACAGGTGCCGAGCCAAGACTCTGTCTCTTAATTTAAAAAAAATAAAAATGTTAATCCTATTTCAATTATTCCATTATTCAGGAAAACTAATCATTGAGTAGTGTCAGAATTGTTCATCCTCTTTCTATCAAAACCCACATCAGATCACTAGGGGGCAGGAAGCCACTATAATTTAAGATTATATGAAGATTATAATTAAATAATTAGCTCTGAATTAAATGTAATCACAGTACAGACTGGGGCCAAAGGATGAAAAAAATTAAGACATAATTTTATTTCAGAGTCAGAAATATTAATAATTTCATGTGCAAGAATTTATCTAATTTTCTACCTATTTGAGAAAAGAATGAAGTATACAGCCTATAGACAGAAACTTAAACTTTGTTTAAAAGTTACTATGTTTTTTTTTTTTAATTTTATTTTATTTATTTATTTTTTTTGAGACAGAGCCTCAAGCTATCCCCCTGGGTAGTGCCGTAGCATCAGAGCTCACAGCAACCTCCAACTCCTGGGCTCAAGGGAGTCTCCTGTCTCCACCTCCCAAGTAGCTGGGACCACAGGTGCCCACCACAATGCCCAGCTATTTTTTGGTTGCAGCCGTCATTGTTGTTTGGCGGGCCTGGTCTGGATTCGAACCCGCCAGCTTAGGTGTATGTGGCTGGTGCTTTAGCCACTTGAGCCACAGGCGCCGAGCCATCTTTTTTTTTTTTTAGAGACAGAGTTTCACTTTGTCACCCTTGGTAGAGTGCTGTGGTGTCATAGTTCACAGCAGCCTCAAACTCCTGGGCTCAAGCCTCCCAAGTAGCTGGGACTATAGGCACCCACCACAACTCCTGGCTATTTTTAGAGACGAGGTTTCACTCTTGCTCCAACTCCTGAGCTCAGTTAATCCACCCACCTTGGCCTCCTAGAGCACTGCGAGCCACTGCACCTGGCCAGGGCCTTTCTCTTGATGAGGCTTTGCTTTAAAGGAATGTCATAGCTGGTTTGATCCTCTAGGCCAGGTGTCCTCCAACTACGGCCTGTGGGCCGCATGCGGCCCGCCTAGGACATTTATCCAGCCCGTTGGGTGTTTTTGCTGCCGCTGCCTGTCCTGCTTAGCAGCCGACTCGCCCCGGGGCCCGCAGTCTGGCCCTCCAGTGGTCTGAGGGACAGTGAACTGGCCTCTTGTTTAAAAAGTTTGAGGACCCCTGCTCTAGGCAGATAACTCAAACTTTCTCCATCTGAGCAATAAGACTGTTTTGCTTTCTTTTTATTCATGTGCTTTCTGGAGTAGTACGTTTAATTTCCTTCAAGAACTTTTCCTTTGCATTCACAAACTGGCCATCTCTTTGGCACAAGAGGCCTACTTTGTAGCCTGTCTTGGCTTTCAACTTGCTTTTCTTTTTTTTTTTGAGACAGAGCCTCAAGCTATCCCCCTGGGTAGAGTCCCATGGCATCACAGCTCACAGCAACCTCCAACTCCTGGGCTCAAGCCAGTCTCCTGCCTCCGCCTCCCAAGTAGCTGGGACCACAGGCGCCTGCCACAACGCCCAGCTATTTTTTGGTTGCAGCCATCATTGTTGTTTGGTGGGCCCAGGCTGGATTCGAACCCACCACCTTAGGTGTATGTGGCTGGCGCCTTAGCCACTTGAGCCACAGGCGCCGAGCCACCAACTTGCTTTTCTTAGTAAGCTTAATCATTTCTAGCTTTTGTTTAACTTGAGAGATGTGTGATTCTTCATTTCATTTGAACAGTAAGGAGCCATTGTAGGGTTATTAATTGGCCTAATTTCAATATTGTGTCTCAAGGAATAGGGGAGCCTGAGGAAGGGGAGACAGACAGGGAAAAGGCCAGTGAGTGGAGCAGTCAGAAAACAGAGTTATCAAGTAAGTTGCCATCTTATATGGGCATGGTTTATAGTGCCCAAGCAATGGTGACATCAAAGATCACTGATCCCAGACCCCTGATTACAATGACAGATATAATAGTAATGAAAAAGTTGCAAATATTGCAAGAACTGTCAGAATATGACATGAGACATGAAGTGAGCACATGCTGCTGGGAAATGGCACCGGTAGGCTTGCTTGATGAAGGATTGCCACTCACCTTAGACTGGTAAAATGGCCATCTCTACAAAGCACAATGGACAGAGCATAATAAAAAGAGGAATGGCTGTATTTGAATTGACAAGTTATGAAAAAGATTAACATAGCTCTGTAGCAATATTAGGAAAGCATATTAGAAAGTTTATAACTTGTCATTTGATGCTACTTTTCTGCTTATGCGTGGATTCATTACAGTTCAAAATTCAAAATCTTACTGAAGGCTGGGCGCGGTGGCTCATGCCTGTAATCCCAGAACTTGGGAAGCCGAGGCGGGTAGATTGTCTCAGCTCATGGGTTCGAGACCAGCCTGAGCAAGAACGAGACCCCCGACTCTAAAAATAGCCGAGTGTTGGTGCCTGTGGTCCCAGTTACTTGGGAGGCTGATGCAAGAGAATCACTTGAGCCAGGAGTTTGAGGTTGCTGTGAGCTATGACACCATGGCACTTTACCAAGGGCCACAGAGTGAGACTCTGTCTCAAAAAAAAAACAATTTAATTGAAAGTGTACAGTATAGGCTCCATCTTCTCCCTGTCCCCACCCACTGTTTCTACATGTTTCCCATTTCTTGGGTATCCTTTCAGAAAAATGTATGCCTACATTTACTGCTAACTTTAATACTTGTTTCTTCTACCACAGGACCTTATGGACTTTCTAAACCCAAACGGTAGTGACTGTACTCTAGTCCTGTTTTATACTCCCTGGTGCCGATTTTCTGCCAGTTTGGCCCCTCATTTTAATTCTCTGCCCCGGGCATTTCCAGCTCTTCATTTTTTGGCTCTGGATGCATCTCAGCACAGCAGGTATTTTTGCGTGGTGGGGTTTATGCTCAGCGTTTGGCTGATGGTTGCAGTTATTTGGAGGTTATAATTAGTTAAGTTAGAAGCAGAAGAGGTGAGCATGAACTTTGCAACCAGACTGAAGGAAGGGAACAGCAAGAGTGAGTAGTGAGGATTGTCAAATTCCTGAGGGAGCTCGTGGTGTCACTTTCTGGAGGCCTCTTATAGAAAGAGGTCTATTCTCTGTGTGGTAGGTTTAAAGATGGCAGGTGAGGGTAGCTATTGGCAGGGGAGGAGCCAGAGGACTTTTTAGGGTCCTGACCACACTGAATTCACACAACTGGATCACAGTATGATATTTCTTTGTGACTTTAACCTGCAGTTTAAGTCCCCACCCTTGGCAACATAGCTCTCAGCACCCTTGTTCTGTGTCTACTCAGGATTTCTTTCTTTTCTTTCTTTCCCTTTCCTTCCTTTCCTTATTTCCTCTTTTTTTTTTGGAGACAGAGTCTCACTTTGTTGCCCTTGGTAGAGTGCTGTGGTGTCACAGCTCACAGCAACCTCTAGCTCTTGGGCATAGGCAATTCCCTTGCCTCAGCCTCCTGAGTAGCTGGTACTACAGGCGCTTGTCACAATGCCAGACTATTTTTTGTTGCAGTTTGGCCGGGGCTAGGTTTGAACTGCCACCCTGGGTATATGAGGCTGGCACCCTACTCACTGAGCCATAGACGCTGCCCTACTGTTCCACAGTAGACAATAAAGTAATGTATTAATTTAGCTCTTTACAATGACATTTGCCCTTATTCTCGTTTCACATTTTTTTATTTTTTTTTGAGACAGAGGCTCAAGCTGTCCCCCTGGGTAGAGTGCTATGGCATCATAGGTCACAGCAACCTCCAACTCCTGGGCTCAAGCGAGTCTCCTGCCTCAGCCTCCCAGGTAGCTGGGACCACAGCCATCCGCCACAACGCCCAGCTATTTTTTGGTTGCAGCTATCATTGTTGTTTGGCGGCCCGGGATGGATTCAAACCCACCACCTTAGGTATATGTGTCTGGTGCCTTAGCCACTTGAGCCACAGGTGCCAAGCCCACATTTCTTTTGTATTGTTCACTGGGCTTTTGTCTTTTTACAATGTTCAGTAACATAAGTTATAGAGAACTTGGTTCAGATGTTATATATATATATTGCCCCAAAGTGCTATGGCTGTGCTTAGGTTATAAACTGTAGTCTCCTTTTAAATTAGATGCTCCTTAGCAGGTTCATTAAATCTAGAATATCTGAAAAATGGTTGAATTAGTAGTAAAATGAAATTGAGTAAAACTATTAATTTGCATTCTACTGAGTTTTCAGTGTGGGAATATAAATACCAATGTTTACCTGTAACTGTTTATGAAAAAAGAAATTGCCCAACTGGCTCGGCACCCGTGCACAGTGGTTATAGCGCCAGCCACATATACTGAGAGTGGCAGGTTCGAACCCAGTCTGGGGCAGTTAAACAACAATGACAACTATAACAAAAAATAGTCAGGCATTGTGGCCGGCGTCTATAGTCCCAGCTACCCGGGAAACTGGTTGTGGCTGGTGCCTATAGTCCCAGCTCCCTGGGAGGCTGAGGCAAGAGAATCGCTTAAGCCCAAGATCTGAGGTTGCTGTGAGCTATGATGCCACTGCACTCTACCAAGGGCAACATAGTGAGGCTCTGTCTCTAAAAAAAGGAAATTAATCTTTTTTTTTTTTTTTTTGAGACAGAGTCTCAAGCTCTTGCCCTGGGTAGAGTGCAGTGGCGTCACAGCTCACAGCAACCTCAAACTCTTGGGCTTAGGTGATTCTCTTGCCACAGCCTTCCAAGTAGCTGGGACTACAGGTGCCCGCCACAATGCCTGGCTATTTTTTTTTGCAGTTGTCATTGTTTTAGCTGGCCTGGGCTGGGTTTGAACGTGCTAGCCTAGGTGTATGTCACTGGTACACTACCCACTAAGCCGCCTTTTTTTTTTTTTTTTTTGAGACAGAGTCTTATTTTTACTATGTTGCCCTTGGTAGAGTACCATGGTATCACAGCTCACAGCAACCTCAAACTCTTGGGCTCAAGCGAGTCTCCTGCCTCAGCCTCCCAAGTAGCTGGGACTACAGGCACCCACAACAATGCCCTGCTATTTTTTTTTGTTGCAATTGTCATTGCTGGGCTGGGCTGGGCTCAAACCCACCACCCTCGGTGCATGTGGCTGGTGCCATAACCACTGTGCTACTGGTGCCAAGCCAATAATTCTTATATGGGCTTCAGGGATCTAAGTGGCCTCGCCAAGGGAACAGACTATTGAAAGGAGAGTTAGGTCAATGTCCAACCTTGGCTGGGCACTCCACTGCCCCTGAGCGTACTCAGCACTCTTTGGTTTTGGCTCTCTCACTGTCTCTTGTCACTGTCTCTCCCTTACCCACCTCCCATCTGATTTATTCTTTCTTTACTTCATTTCCTGGTAGTGCCTGGTATGGTGCCATAATTATGTTTGCCTTATAAGTTCATATTTAAGTTATAGCATGTTTAATAAAAAAATCTTCATTATCCAGTATTACTCTTTTACTAATGGGGGAAACTGAGACTTAGGGAGATTACCTAATGTTCTCATAGGTCACACAGCTGTGTCAGTGGCAGGACTGAGGCTTGAACCCAGTGTTTTGACTGGGAAGCTTATCACCACCAGTCTCTGTTATGTCAAGGTGAAACAAGCCCACACGGGTCATATGGCTTCCAAGGCATCCTGACCCAATTGTGAACTTCCTGGTGTGTTTGTTAGAGCATATATTTCCTTGTGCCAATTTACCAAGATACTTACATAGTATACATTGACCTTTTTTGAAACATGGGCATGGGTATTCTGAAGAGTTGGAAATGTCTTCTGTCAAGTAAATTGACATTGTATGCTTTGTCCATAAATTCGAATTTTCTGATAATGATGTGTTTTGACAGCAACTTAAATGGTGGAATAATTGTCATGGGGTAGATCCATACTGTCATAAAAAGCAACTCAGACTGTGGAACAGGAATGCCCCCAACCATGACCTGTGAGGAAAGAGGTCAGAAGTGAAGTAAAAAGCCTAAAGTTTGATTATCAGAAACCTCCCTCCTTAGGTCACAGGAAACCAATCCTTTCTCATCTATCTCCATCCATTCTGATATGGTAATGGTGTGAGAAGGCCCACTGGTATAAATTCAGTTTTACTGACTGACTTCTTTCTATTTGTAGCCTTTCCACCAGATTTGGCACCGTAGCTGTTCCTAACATTTTGTTATTCCAAGGAGCAAAACCAATGGCTAGATTTAATCATACAGATCGAACATTGGAAACGCTGAAAATCTTCATATTTAATCAGACAGGTATGTAGAAATAACATGCTGAGGAAGGTGATTTTTTTACTGCTGGGGGTATATGACTTCTGAGGGTTCTGGTCTGCTATAATCCTTATTGTAAGTGAAGGACTTTAAGATATAAAATTTCATTTGTTATGAATTGTTACTGTCCTGTTAAATAAATCACAGTGCCAAGTTTAACATTAACAGGTACTAGGAGGCTGGGCGCGGTGGCTTCTGTCTGTAACCCTAGCACTTGGAAGGCTGAGGTGGGTGAATTGCCTGAGCTCATGAGTTCAAAACCAGCCTGAGCAAGAGCAAGACCTGTCTCTAAAAAATAGCCAGGCATTGTGGTGGGAGCCTGTAGTCCTAGCTACTTGGGAGGCTGAGGCAAGAGAATTGCTTAAGCCCAACAGTTGGAGGTTGCTGTGAGCTGTGACACCACAGCACTCTACCCAGGGTGAGATAATGAGACTCTGTCTCAAAAAAAAAAAAAAAAAAGAAGTTTCAGTATTGTAAATTGAAGACATAGTCTCCACTGGCAATGTTTCTTCCTCAATAATGAATATCCCACTCTTCCTGAAGTACATTCAGGGGAAATAAATATGAATTATAACACACATTCCACATATATTTAGTTGCATATAATCACTTTTACCTGATATTAAAGAAAAAGAGAACTGAGTTAGGTTGCAGAGTAAAATTGGGATATTGCAAGGTGGTTAGTTATCTTAAGTATTTTTTTTTTTCTTTTTTCTCCTCAGAGACAGGGTTTTGCTCTGTCACCCAGGCTGGAGTAATACAGTGGCACCATCATAGCTGTCTATAGACTCCAAGTCTTGGGCTCAGCTGGTTTTCTTGGTTTAGCCTCACAAGTAGATGGGACAATAGGCATGTGCCACCACGCTTGGCTAATTTGTTTTTTTTTTTGAGACAGAGTCTCACTTATGTCACCCTGGGTAGAGTGCTGTGGTGTCATAGCTCATAGCAATCTCAAACTCTTGGGCTTAAGTGATTCTTTTGGCTCAGCCTCCCGAGTAGATGGGACTACAGGCACCTGCCACATGCCTGGCTATTTTTTTAGAGATAGGGTCTCACTCTTGCTTAGGTTGGTTTCCAACTCCTGAGCTCAAGCAGTCCACCTGCCTTAGCCTCTCAGAGTGCTAGGATTAAAGGCATGAGCCACTGCACCTGGCCCCCAATGTTTCTTATTTTTTATAGAAAGGAAGTCTCACTGTGTGCCCAGTGTATTCTCAAACTCCTAGGAAGTGATTTGCCTTTCCCTTCCATGGTGCTGGGATTACAGGCTGAACCCCCACAGGGCCGTATTCCAAGTTTTATAATGGATTCCTGATTATCATTTAGATTGATGTGGGGAGAGCATTTATTCAATGTTCTAAGAAAACCCAGAACACAAGAAAACTTAGGAGTCAAAGCACCTTTGGTAATCACTGATCCAAGTGGTGGCTAATTGTTCTAACAATTCTTTGAATAAGTTATTTAAAAAAATTTTTGGATTTAGCATTATTTGAAAACATTCTGTAGACTCTGGAGAGAAGGTTTACTAGTTACTTATTGAACTTTAGTCTCAAAAGAGAACAAAAGACATCTCTTACAATGCATTGACTAAGAAACCTCAGATGGGTTCACAGAAATTCTAGTGTTTTTCTTTGAAAAGCTGAAATGGATTCCTGAATCTTTGATGCGGTGTGCGGAAAGGCAAGATAACAAATTACACTGCCAGGCAAGTGAAACCCATCCTAGATATACTAGCAGTGGTGTTTATTTTAGGACTTCATGTCATTTTGCATACCATGTGTAATACTTCAGGAAAATCTGTGCTGGATGTTTTTTCTGTCTGATTTGAAACTGTTGATTTCTCTTTCAGGTATAGAAGCCAAGAAAAATGTGATGGTAACTCAAGCTGACCAAATAGGTCCTCTTCCCAGCACTTTGATAAAAAGTGTGGACTGGTTGCTTGTATTTTCCTTATTCTTTTTAATTAGTTTTATTATGTATGCTACCATTCGAACTGAGAGTATTCGGTGGCTAATTCCAGGACAAGAGCAGGAACATGTGGAGTAATGATGGACTCAAAGGAGAAGTTGGAAAGAGGAATTTTAACCCTTCATTTTGGAAATTAGTGCTACAGTTTCATTTTCTCTAGTGAAGTATTGACTTGGCAACTTCACTTAGGTTAAAGAAATCATGCATTTGTTGAACTACTGAATGTGTAAAAAATTATAAACTGGTGTTTTAACTAGTATTGATTACAATAAGCAAGTGTAAAAAAACCTTCAATAGAATGCCCTGTTCTGATTTTTACTACTTGCACGTAGAGTGATCCAGTTTGAAATGTGAAGACATTCTGGTGGAATAGTGAGTAGAATGACAATATGCTAACTAAGAAGGCAGCAAAAATAGGGCTTTTAGGTTATAGTTTTAGAGAACTCCTGATTCCTTATGTATGTTTAAGAAGGTTGATTTTTTTTGTTTGTTTGCAAGTTCTCTTCCAGAGTCCATAGCAGAAGTGTTATGTTATGGAAAAGTAAGTAGGATTGATTAGTATTAGCCTACAAGTAGCAACTGATGGAAAATAAAAGAGTCAAATACCTGTTATGTGTGTTTTCTGCTTTCTTTTTCTTTTCTTTTTTTTTTGAGTCTCAGTCTGTTGTCCCAGGCTAGAGTGCCATGGTGTCAGCCTCGTTTACAGCAACCTCAAACTCATTGGGTTTAGGTGATCGTTCTGCCTCAGCCTCTCAAGTATACTGCTGGGACTGCAGGTGCCCACCACAATGCCTGGTTAATTTTTCTATTTTCCAGTAGAGACAGGGTCTTGCTTTTGCTCAGCAGGTCTCAAATTCTTGAGCTCAAGTGATCCTCCCACCTTGGCCTCCCAGAGTGCTATGATTACAGGTACTCATACTGTAGATACTACACCAGGCCAGGAGTTTTCAGCTTTGTGTGATGTTGTGAACAGCTATAACTGGGGTGGTCTCTAGCAGGAGGGGATGATGACTCAGAACAGTACCATTATTCCATTTTACAAGTGAGCAAACTTAGGCATAGAGAGGTTAAGTAACTTTTTGAAGCTGGGATTTGAACCTTTAAATAAGCCTACATTTATAAATGTAAGGAAAAAACCCTGTAATGATTCCATCTCTTATAATAACATTTAAGTTGTTACCTTGTGAATGCCAGGTACTACTTTAAATACTTTACATATACTATTCTATCCAACAATAGCCCTGTGAGATTAAATTGTTAAATATCATCATTTTAAAGAGCAAACTGAGATCACAAATAACTTGCTTTTGTTCATGCGGCTTCTAGTATGGGACCAAGCTTGAAACCTAAGTATTGTTAGAGCAGTGATTTTTTTTTTTTTTTTTTGAGACGGAGTCTCACCATGTTGCCCGAGGTAGAATGCTGTGGCATCACAGCTCACAACAACCTCACACTCTTAGGCTTAAGTGATTCTCCTACCTCAGCCTCCTAAGTAGCTGGGACTACAGGTGCCTGCCATAATGCCCAGCTATTTTTGCTGTTGTTGTAATTGTAATTGTTATTTAGCAGGCCAGGGCTGGGTTTGAAACTGCCAGCTCTGGTGTATGCAGCTGGCACCCTAACCAGTAGAGTGCTGTGGTGTCACAGCTCACAGCAACCTCAAACTCTTGGGCTTAAGCAATTCTCTTGCCTCAGCCTCCCAAGTAGCTGGGACAATAGGTGCCCACCACAACCCCTGACTATTTTTTGTTGCAATTGTCCTTGTTGCTTAGCTGCCCTGGACTGGGTTTAAACCCACCACCCTTGGTGTATGTGGCTGGCACTGTAACCATGGGCACTGAGCCTAGAGCACTGATTTGTAACTGGTGTGGCATGAGGGGAATCTTAGGTGTGTCATAAAAAAAAATTTTTTTTTTGAGACAGTGTCTCATTATGTTGCCCTTGGTAGAGTGCTGTGGTATCACAGCTCACAACAACCTCAAACTCTTTGGGCTTAAGCGATTCTCCTGCTTCAGCCTCCCAAGTAGCTGGGACTACAGGTGTCTGCCACAACACCCAGCTATTTTTTTGTTGCAGTTGTTTAACTGGCCTGTGCCGGGTTCTAACCCACAACCCTTGGTATATGTGGCTGGTAGCATAACCACTGTGCTACAGGTGCCGAGCCATGTATTGTGAAAATTTTTAAAAGATCACTATTTTCTTTTTCTTTCTTTTTTTTTTTTGAGACAGAGCCTCAAGCTGTCCCCTTGGGTAGAGTGCCATGACATCACAGCTCATAGCAACCTCCAACTCCTGGGTTCAAGTGAGTCTCCTGCCTCTGCCTCCCAAGTAGCTGGGACCACAGGCGCCCGCCACAAGGCCCGCCACAACGCCCGGCCATTTTTTGGTTGCAGTGGGCCCGGGCTGGGTATTCGAACCCGCCACCTTAGGTGTACGTGGCTGGCGCCTTAGCCAATTGAACCACAGGTGCCGAGCCAAGATCACTATTTTCAAAAGAAGTTCAGAGCATAGTAAGTATATTGTTTCTTATACTTTTTTTCTTTGATCAATATAATTTAAGTGTGCCTTGGAAGTCTAACTATAGGTTCAAGTGTGCCGTGAAATAAAAAGGTTAGAAAACACTGCTTTAGAAATCTACGGGGATGGCAGCCTGCTTTGCCTGTGCACCACAGAAATGCGTTGAATGCATTTCCCTCCAGTCTTTCTTCCGTGTGTGTGTGTGTGTGTGTGTGTGTGTGTGCGCGTGCGCGCGCGCTTTCCATAGTCATAGTCATAATACAGCTATAATTTAGCAACTTGGCCTTTTTTTTTCCTCAACAAATGATAAATAATGGTAAGTATTTCACTGTTAGTAACTGTTTTCCTCACCTTAGCTATAAGTAGGGCTTTGAGT
>CAUYQV010124105.1:0-27564 GCA_963574575.1 Galagoides demidoff | reverse complement strand
GGGGGATAGCTTGAGGCTCCATCTCAAAAAAAAAAAAAAAATTATGATTTTAGCATTTTATAATTGCCTTATTAGACTGTAGAAATTCTCTTCTATTTTTAATTTGCTAAGAGTTTTTTTTATCATAAATGGTTGTTAAATTTACTAATGGTTTTTCTGTATTATTTGAATAATTTTATTATGAGAATAATAATTCTTCTAAAATTATTATTCTGTTTTTTCAGGAGAAAAACACCACATTTTGTTAATATGGTGAATTACATTTATTGCTTTTCAAATAAAAAAGAAAGCTTTCTTTCCCAGGATACTTGGTCATGATATATTATCCTTTTTAAATATTAATGGATTTAATTTGTTAATATTTTGTTAAAGACTTTTCTGTCTGTATTCATAAGGGAGTCTATTCTATAATTTTCTTTTTCTGTAATATCTTTGTTGGATGTTGTTATCAGAACTATGCTGAATGCAAAATAAGTTGGGAAGTATCCCCTCTTTCTTCATATTCTGAAAGAGTTTTTGTAAATGTGTTACTTTCTTTCCCCTTAAATATTTCATAAAATTTATCAGAGAAACGATCTATGCCAAGAAAGTTCTTTATGGAAAAGTTTTTGATACTAAAATGATTTCTTTACTAGATATAAGGATATTCAGATTTTCCATTTTTATTTATATGTCATCTTTTGTTTTGGTACACTGTATTTTTTCAAATAATTAATCCATTTTATATAAGTTGCCAAACTTATTAGCATAAAGTTGGTCACAATATTTCCTTAGTCTCCTTTAATGTCTATAGAAGCTGCAGTGATATAACTACTTTTATTCCTAATACTGGTATTTGTGATCTCTTTCATTTTTCTTGGTCAGTGCAGATAGGGCCTTATCAATTTTGTTGACATTTTCAAGGAATTGCTTTTTGGTTTTTCTTTTTCTCAATTTTTCTCTGTTTTCTATTTCATTATTTTCTGTCCTTGTCTTTATTAAGTCCTTCTTTCTACTTATTTTGGGCTTATTTTCTCATCTTTTTTCAACTTCTAATGATGAAACCTTAAGTGACTAGATTTAGTCTTTTCCCCTTTCTAATAATAAGCATTTCAAGCTATAAATTTCCCTCAAAGCACTGCTTTAGCTACATCCCACAAATGTTGATGTGTTCTATCATCTTTATGGTTCAGTTGGAGGTTTTTAAAATCTTTTTATTTTGAAATAAAATTCAAACCTAAAGAAAAGTTCCAAGAACTATACAAAGAACTTTTGTTCACCCTTACTCATATTCCTCAAATCTTAACATTTTACCATCTTTGCTCTATATTCCCTAGATTGGCCTCTGAGCAAGTTGCTAAACTGATGCCCTGTCACCAAACATTACAGCATGTTTGTCAGCAAGTTGACAACACTCTCTACATAACAACTCAACCATCAAAACTAAGAAACTTACACTGATATGTAACTTCCAACAAAGCTTCAGACTCCATCTAGGTCCCACCAGTTGTTCCAGTGATGTCCTTTACAACAAAAGGACCCAGTTCACAATTACATATTTCATTTAGTTCCATGTCTCTTTAGAATCATTCAGTCTGGAACAGTTCCTCAGTCTTTATTTCCAGGACTTTCACACTTGTTAAGGATGTGACTACTTTTGGTCCCTCTCCAGTTTCTGTGAGTAGTGGTTTTTTACATTTTGTCTGAGTTTATGGTTGCTTTCTACGGGAGGACTGGTCTGAAAGAAAATGATTCCACCAATACCAGAACTGGAATTGGAGATGAGATTGAATCCTCTTCTGATCACAGATGTCACATGTAAAACCTGCCTTTTTCTTTGATTAGCATACCAGTTCTCACATCTGCAAAATAAAAACAACTCTATTATACTGCCTCATAACATTTCCTCTTCTTTGCCATTATAATGGTACATAGAGTTAAAAGATGAAATAGTACAGAACAGTATAAAATGAAAGAAAAAGCCCCCCATTTACCATTAAAAGAATTACCTAATGAGCAGACACCAGTGATAGGAAAACTAGAGGAAACATAGGCTGGAAAAAGAAGTTGTAAGTTCCCAGTCCTGGTTCCACTATTCCCAAAATGACTTTAGATAAGTCACTTACTCATGCAATAAGTATTTTTTCAGCCACTACTAACTGTGCCTCAGTTTCCTTATCTGAGAAATGCACACAGCATTATTCTTTCTGTATTCCTTACAGGAAGAAAACCAAATGATATCATACTGTATGTTTGTGTGTGCTGAAAGCTGAAAGCACCATAGAAAAGTCATACTACCTCAGACATTGCACCTCTAGGAAAATCAACATGGAAATCAGAAGCTTTGTTTCGAACACAGGAGAAATAGGAAAGATAAAGATAGGAGTGAAAGAATCTATCCTATATTCTATTTAATTTTATATTATTATATTATCTATATTTGTCTTGCCCAATATGGTAACTACTAACTATTGAAACATGAATTAATTAAAGTTAAATAAAATCAAAATTTTAGTTTCTGAATCACACTAGCCATATTTCAAGGACTCAGCAGCTACCTGTGATTATCAGCTATTTTGCTGGACTCATATGGACCATTGTCATCATTATAGAAAGTACTAATGGAAAGCACTGATTCATACTGTTTTATACTATGTATTCTCTTAATTCTTGATATTAATGTTAATGCTGTGACATTAATACCTACCAGCTAGCCTGCTACAATGAAACAAACCAAAAAAATCTGAAAGGTGAAAAAAAAAATCAATCTCCAAGTGGGTTACAGCTCTATCTAAAACAGAATGGTATGAACCTTAAAACTTAGGAAGAGTCTTTCTCATTATACAGGTTAGGAAACTGAGGCTGAGGGAAAGCAAAAATGCTCTAGTCCAAGGCCCTACACGGAGATAACTTCAGAATTCAAAATAGATTCCTGCTATTTAATAATAGCATAGGTTCCTCAGTAGGATTTTATTTTAATAGCAACTCTGTCACTTACTAGCCATGTGCCCTTGGACAAGACACCCTCTAAGTCTCACTGTTCTCATCTGCAAATTGAGGAATAATGATACAAACTCCGCTAGGTTACCAAGAACATTAAAGAGATGGTGTCTAGAAAGTGTTTACTAGAGAACCTGGCACCTACAGGGACTTGGTGAATGCTACCTGCTGTCATTATTAGCTAATACATTGCTCCTGTCGCTGCATCGTAGACTCTGATCAGGGAAGCTGTGGCCACCAGATGCATCATCATCATGGAGCTGGTGAGTGCAGGAAGGAACAGGGAAATTATGCAGCTTGGCAAAATGTACCCGAGGAGCAGAATGATAAATGCATTATACAGCAGTAACTGCGGAACTGCTCCCTCAAGTCCCCATGCAACAGCAGAAATTTCACCTTGAGGGGTGCAAAGGGAAATGTACCATTTGCATGCCTCTGTGCTCTTACCCTTAAATAGGTGTCAGAGGAATGGAAGCAATGCAGATTGAAAAAGATGCTTATATTCTATGACCCTCATGCTGAGACTACTGGAGGAGTCAGCATTCTGTTTTTGTCCCTCTCCCTCCAGAAATAATATATCACAACTCTGTTGGCAACCAACCCAGCTATCCCATGACAGACTTCTGCAAGCCTGCTTCATAATGGGTGGAGCTGAAGTCTCCAAGGCTTCACAGAGTGCAGGCCCCTCACCCCCTGCCTAATACAGTATGATATTCAAAAAACGTAAGAGACAATGCCCACTCTGCAGCGCCATATACTCTTCTCTGGCCGACCAGCACACATAAAATAGACAGATGTTACAATATAATCAAATACTAATAGGTGATGAAAATTCTTAAGTGCAGGGAGATTTTCATTCAATTCAAAAAGAAACCCCAACGACTTGCTTTCTTCTGGGCACAGTGCCAAACACCAAAGATACAGCTACACTGAAGTTATGCTACCTATCCTCAAGTAGCTTACACTTGAAACCGCAACTAAAGTTGTCCAGAAAAGATGCAGCAGGGTAAGCACTAACCTGAGCCTTATGAAGGGGTACAATTTGGATTTCCAGGTAAAAGGGCAAAATTGAAAAGCTTCCAAACTCATCCTTGCTGCCACTGTGAATAAAAACAGAACAGAAGCCCAAGCAGGAACCCTGAGGAATTAAAATATCTTTCCTCAAGTCTTTTCAAGGGCATTCTTTACTGTCTCAGAATTACAGGGTAGTTTCTGGGAGATGAAATCCTCTTGGGTGGCTCTGCTTACCTCCCCTATTCTCTGCCCAGGCACCAAGAAGGGAGGAATGAGCTGTCACAGGCTCTGCCTCTCTTGTACCATCTGGACTTCCAGGGGGTGGAGTAGGGTGAACACCAACTCAAAGTCACCTCTTTGCCCTCTAAACTTCGAACCTACCATCCAGTCACCTATACATCTTGTAATCCACAATGCTGCCCGGCAGGGGGGCGCTCTGCTATTTCTCAGCTTTGTCCTTAGACAAGTTACTTCCCCAAGTCTTGGTTCCCTCATTTACAAAATAGTGATAAAATAGCATACTGCTTAATAGGAGTGCGGTAAGAATTAAGTGACGTTTATAAAGTGATCAACACAATAGGTGGTATAGTGAACATTCAACAAATAGGAACTATAATTATTCTTTCTTTAAAAATTCTATTGTTTCCAATCAACTCTCTCTCTCTTTTTTTTTTTTTTTTGTTAATTTCAGGTTAATGTGAGGGTACAAACAACCAAATCACAATATTTCAATTTGTTAGGCAGAGTCCCTCTTGTAGTTGTGTCCTACACCCAGAAACTGGGCCATACACCCCTTCATTGTGCCCATTCAATGGGAACACTCGCTTTCCCCCTTCCCTCATTTGTCTTCCCCCCAACTTGAATTGAAATGGAGTTTTTCTCCTATGTGGGTGTGAATTAGATCGTCTACTGGCTTCATATTAGTATTGAGTACATGGGCTATTTGCTTTTCCATTCTTGTGATACTTTACTGAGAAGAATGTGTTTCAAGGAATGTGCCACCGAAGAAAGGTGAGGAAGGAGTTGAACATGACTCCTGAACCTCCCAGAGCAAGGGACAGACGTTCACCAATGACAGGTAAGCCCCGGCATCTCATGGAGCTGCCTTCAGGGAAGGTGATCCTTCTTGAGGAACAAAAACAACGGGCTACACCCTACAAGCCCTCTCCCCAACTCAGTTCTGGTCCTTTCTGAAATGAGAAGAAGTGGCCAGTGGCATCCAGAAGTAACAAACACAACCTTATTTGGCATTAGCCAGCATATTCATTCCACCCAGAGGCCATGCTGCCCTGGGGGCAGTGGTGAGAGGAAGGTAGCTAATCAAAAGGAGAGGACAGTTGGAAGTTTATGAAATAGTCAGGAGAACTATGACTCATTCATGATTGTATTTCTTCTTTGACACTGAAAAAAAAACCCATGCTTTGTAAGCAATCCTTTTTAATCAAAAGCTTTTCTGTATAAAAATCTAACACATTAAAATGATCTGTGTTTTTTACAATGTTATGACTCTAGCACTATAAAGGCATCTCATGGTAAATTGTAATGCAAATTTAAGGTACTTTTATTGTTAAATAAACTGGCAAAACTTAAAAAATAAAATAAATTTAAAAAGAATGTGTTTCAACTCCATCCAGGTTAATACAAAAGATATGAAGTTACCATCTTGTTTACGGCTGAATAGTATACTATGGTATACATACACCATAGCTTGTTAATCCATTCCTGAGTTGATGGGCATTTAGGTTGCTTCCACATCTTGGCACTGGTAAATTGAGCTGCGATAAACAGTCTAGTGTAAATGTCTTTATGATAAAATTATTTTTTTTCTTCTGGGTAGATGCCTAGTAATGGGATTGTGGGATCAAATGAAAGGTCTAATTTGAATTCTTTGAGGATTCTCCATACTTCCTTCCAAAGATGCCCTGAATCCATGCCAGCATCTGCAGCTTTAGGACTTTGTGATGTGGGCTATTCTCACTGGGGTTAGGTAATATCTCAGGGTGGTTTTGATTTGCATTTCTCTGATGACTAGGGATGATGAGCATTTCTCCATGTTTGTTAGCCATTCATTTGTCACCCTCAGAGATGATTCCGTTCATGTCTCTTGCCCAGTGATAGATGGGATCATTTGCTCTTTTTTTGTTGATTAATTTGAGTTCTCTATAGATCCTAGTTATCAACCTTTTGTCAGATTCATAAATATTTTTTCCCTTTCTGAAGGTTGTTTGTTTGCTTTGATTGTTGTGTCCTTAGCTGTGCAGAAGCTTTTCAGTTTAATTAAGTCAATCAAGTCTTTCTTAACTGCCAAATTTAGAGCTCAATAAGCCTGCGAACAGTAACTTCAGTTTATCACCTTAGAGGGAACAACTGTCTTTCCCTAGGTCCTTCAGGTACCTAAAGAGGCCAGATCTGCTCACCCATGAAACTCAGTCTGCCCCAGTCTTAGGATTTCATCTCCTCTAAGAAGCTTTCTCAAAGACTAAGGGACTTGGCCAACAACTCTTTTACCTGACACTGCCTCTACATCTCTTTGCTTACAAATCTTCAGCTCTACCCTGTAGGGATACCAATCACACCCCATTCTGAAAGCTTTAGGACTCTCTGTCCTCCCTGTTGTCACATTCCAAGTCCAAGTTGCTTAAGTAGTGAATGCATTCTGGGTATTTGACAAGGATAAAGAGGAACATAGGAATCATGGAGATGATTCATGTCAAACTCCAGCTCTATGATAACTGATAATATTTCCACAGAGCTGCAAAAAATTAAAGTTTCCCAAAAACCCACATAAGAAATCTACTAACAAAACATACGTTTGTTTATTGCTTTATAGTTTACAAAATGTTTTCACATTCATGACTTGTCATCACTTTGACAACAACTTAAAAAGGTAAACCTAATAAGTATTATTATATCTATTTGACAGATGCAAAATCTGAGGTTGAGAAAAGTAAAGTAGTTTGTCCAAGCATCAAGCCACAGAGTAAAGTCTCCTGGTTTCTCTAAGTCCTTCCCTTATTTGTTGCCCTCTCATGCAGATCCTATCCTCAAATGACACCCATGCTCCATGCTATTAATAACAAACCTTACCCAAGAGGGACCACAAGCAATAAAACCACAGAGAAAATACTCAAGAATGACCCAGTCTTGGGAGTGCTTGCTACAATGACACATACATTTTCTTTGGCAGTTATGAGCAACCTTTCCCAGCCAGCAGGGTCTACTGAAGAGGCACATTAGAAGGTCCTCAGGAGAGCCACAGTGGCCACCCACCACCTGTCAATGGGCCCCCATTCTGTCTCCTACTTTGTTCCATCTTATACTTCTGGCCCCTCTGGAAAAAAAAAAAAAAAAAAGATGCTTCAAAATTAATTATTGTAAAAGCTGCTTCTTTTGCAAAGATACCTCTGATTCCTTCCATGTCTGTTACTCACAGCTAGCCTCCTCCAATCTTGGATATCAGACATCCAGTAACAAAAGCTCTCTTCCAGGTTAGGCTCAGTAGCTTCTACCCATAATCCTAGCTCTCTGGGAGGCCAAGGCAGGAGGATCACTTGAGCTTAGAAGTTCAAGACCAGCCTGAGCAAAAAGGAGACCCCATCTACTAAAAAACCAAAAAGAACTAGCCAGGCATGCTGGCGGTCCCAGTTACCAAGGAGGCTGAGGCAGAAGGATCACTTGAGGAGTTTGGGGCTGCAGTGAGCTATGATGATGCCACTATAATCTAACCCAGTCAATAGAGTAAGACTCTGTCTCAGGAAAAAAAAGAAAAAGTCCTCTTCCAAACAGCAACTTGTAGATGCAGAAGTGGCCATCATCACTGACAGTGTCCCCACAGAGAGAACAACTGCATCACACAGGGAATTATGTAACTAAACAAAGACTAACCTCTCCCTTCTAGTCACAATTCAGCAGTCCCTTTAACAACTGGCCTGGGGTTCTGAAGGCTATATCCCAAGGGAATGGCCTAGTTTTGCTTCCCTGGAAGTGACAAGAACAAAATTTTCTCTTTATCTACCTCAAGGGTGCCACCAGGCAAAGCCTCAGTGGCTCAGGACACTGCAAGCAAAGAGGTTAAAACCAGATGGTCTTTGGAGGGGGTGACTACAGGGCTGGCTCCTAAAGCAGCCATCCAATACAAAGTACCCAATGGAGCCTGACAAAGAGACGCTTAATCCAGGCAAGTGCCAACAACAAAGATGGCCTCCAAGTAAGAAGCTCCACACAGCAACAACCCTTAGAATCAAGCAAATGGCATTATATAGGGGAATCTGCCACTCAGAACAAGGTCCTAAACCATGGGCAAGGATGCAGGATACAGAGTCCAATTCCTGGGCAATGGGACTGGAAAGAGCCAGACCCTGCTTTTGGGTAGGGTTTTTATACAAGTAAAAAGGTAGAGAGGTCCAGCTAGCCAGTTGGGGCCATTGTGGGAGAAAGTGTTCAGGAAAGACAAAAGGGAGGTCCGGGTTCATCACAGCCCACAGCCCAACAAATTCCAGACCTAAACTCTGAAGAGGTAACAGTGGGGGGAGGGCATGGAAAAGGGCTTCAGGGTGGAAAAGCAGGGAAGGTGGGTAATGACAACAAGCAAAGAAAAACTCACTAAAGAAAGAAAGAAAAGGCTTATTTGTAAGGCTTGATGGGAGGATTGCTAGCATGAACATAAAACATCATCCTTATTAGCTATTGGAGAATGGGTAATAGTTGTCCAAGCAGCCAAAGGGAAGAAGAACCAGGATGTAGAGAGACCTAGAAGTGTCAAACACATGGTGGTTTCACTGGCTGGCACAGATGAATTGCAGAATACAGGGAGAGAACAGAAGAAGGTGAGGCTGAATATTTTCAGCCTGAATAGGGGCTGAAAAAAAAAAAAGAGTTTCTAATGAAAATCCAGAGATTTGAGATTTCATCCAGGATGGGATGCATCAGAAATTAAGGGCATACATTCCTCCCTATAACAATTATTTACTAAGCACCTACTGTGTGCTGGACACTAATCAAGGTGAGAGGAAGACAAAGGTGAACAAGGTCCACAACAATCCAGAGGGGTTATACAGATTACAGGCAGTGTGTTTCTCCCACTCTGAGAGCAGAGGCTAGGTCTTCTTCTCCACCATATTCTAAATGCTTGGCTAAGGAAGAATCTGTCTTAGTTGGTTTTTTTTTTGTTTTTTGTTTTTGCAGTGTTTGGCGGGGACCAGTTTTGAACCCACCACCTCCAGTATATGGGGTTGGCACCTACTCCTTTGAGCCACAGGCACTGCCCTGTCTTGGTTTTTGTATTGCTATCAAAGACTACCTAAGGCTGGGTAATTTATAAAGAAAAGAGGCCCATGGTTCTTCAGTCTACTTAAGAAGTATGAAACCAGCATCTGCTTGTGGTGAGGACTTCAGGGAGCTTCCACTCGAGGCAGAAGAGGAAGTGGGAGCAGGTGTGTTACATGATGAGGTAGAGGTGCCCAAACTCTTTGAAACAACCAGCTCTCATGTGAACTAATAAAGAGAGAACTCGTTCATTGCCATAGGAAGGGCACCAAGCCATTCACAATCTGCACCAATGACCCAAACACTTCCACTCAGCCCCACCTCCAATGCTGGAAATCAAATTTCAATAGGAGCTTTGAAAGGGACAAAGATCTAAACTGTATCCATACTCAGCCGTTTACATGTATAATGGGAATAAATGTTTTCTATATTTTCTAAGAATCTTTAAAAATAAAAAGAGCATAGCACAACAGATTTATGTTTTAGTACATTACTTTGGCAACTGGTTGGGGGCAGCTGGGGTGAAAAGAAGCTGAAGACAAGGGGTTACCAAGTAAGGGGCTGTCGCTGTTCCTAGGCGCTTGATAATGAGGGTCCAAGTAATGAAGACAAGGCAGTTTGAGAGTCCCCTGAGCAACCAGTTCACACAGAGCGTACTCAGCCTTCACAGATCCAGCACCGCTCCCTTCGGACCACTGCGACCTCCTCTAAACCCTCAGTGCCTTCTGATTTTTTCTGTAAACCTCTGCATGATTCACTTTTACCCTGGGACATCCCAGTTTTCAAGGTCAAACACAACAAAAGACAGTTGGTCAGCTCCAGGGGGACCCTAGGCAAAGCCCAGGGCAGTCATACTTCTGCAGAGTATGGTGGTAACATATGAGGTCACTAGGACTTTAAATCAGTGACGATGAACTTCCTCTGCTGCTGAGAAAAAGCAAGCTGCAAACATCCTTGCTGTTAAAGCTGATAGCGACCTCACCAGGAATTCACACTCTCTGGTGCTGGGGAGATTGGCTATGGATTACCAAGCATCTGGGCTCCACTAATTTCACTGGCTCTGATTCTAAGCAATGTTTACCACAAGATCTGGGATGACTCCATTTGGCTCCCAAGATCTCAAGTGATTAAGACAAAAGAACAGCTCCGACACATACTCATAAAACCTGTATCTGAAGCATAAAGTGGTTTATATGTCATGAAGCCCCCCTTCCCCCCACCAAAAAACCCTTTGTATGGCACTTTACCATTTACAAAAGCCCTGATACATCATATTTACATTTTTCCATAAGCGCCTGGGCAAGGTAAAGCAGATATTGTTATGCCCACTTTGCAAATGAGAAGCTCAGGTTTAGAAAAGTTCTGAATGATGCACAGTCACACAGATGACAGGAACAGAGCAGAAATTCCAACTCAGATCTTGCTCCATCTTCAAGACTCCATCCGTGAGACCGCCAACTCCAGCCAGCACTAGGGTTTACCAAATCATGAATTAACTCACTGTCCCAGTCCTTCCTGAAGCTATTCCTTTCCTTGAAGTTTTTCCTCAATAAGACACTGATGCAGAGCCTGGAAAAGGTCACCGGGTCTCTGATAGACCCAACGACTGCCCAAAGACAGCCAAAGCCAGAGCTCAGGGTTACATCCTGATCAGAACTGTCTGGAGAGGAAGCTTTGGGGGTACAAGGCTAGCAATGAGAAGAAGAAGGGGTCTGAGAACCAGGTTCAAGCCCCTATTGTACCATGTGATGCGTGACTTCGAGCAAGTGAGAAATTTCTCATTGAACTTCAGTTTCCTCACCCCAAGAACAAGGAGAGCAACACTGACGCATCCCCCTCTCAGGGGGCAGGGTGAATATTGGTGGCTCTCATGCTTTATTCAGCACACTTCTACTGATTACTTATTTTGCACCAAGCCTGGCCTCAATTATACAAAATAAGACAGTGCCTGTCCTAAAAGAACTCAAAGTCTGATTTAGAGATACACACATAATAATCACGGCATTACTAAAAAAGTACTACATTGTACTACTGGGCAGCAACTTTGTCTTTTATTTGTGATTTCGTGGCCCCTGTACATGGCCCACAGTAGGACACAGTAACCATTTGTTGAATAAATAGAAAAACCTAATATATAACACAATGAAAAAAAGATATACACAGTTCCATTAAACCATTCTCTTCTCTACCTCAAACTTCTATCTTCATAGATCCCTTATTTCTTTCTACCAGGCAAAAGAAAGAAATCTCTCCTTCCTTCATCCTTGTGTGAAATAACCCCTCACAATAACCACAATCTTAGCTCTCATCTCTTTGGGGGCCTTGCTCCAACCACGTTCCTCCCTCCTGTAACTTACTTCTAAGTTTTCTCTCTCTCTCTCTCTCTCTAATCCTTTCTTTCAGCCTTCTCACATACTCTTGTTTTCTCATGCTTACAAAATGAACCGGAACCAAGCTCTCCCACCAAGGCACTGAGCTCGTCCTCATGCTCTTTTGACTATGAATGTCCTGAGAGCACTGTTCACCCCCATGGCCTGTGCTTCTCATACTAAACCATTTCCTGTGATCCTGCTTTAGCCTCCACCCTTTCACTGGTGCTGCTCTCACGAGTGTCACCACAGCCACCCAATCATCAAATCCAGGGGTCTTTTCTCTGTCTCCAACCTCCCTGACCTTCTTGTTGAAATTTCCTTAGCTTCTGTGACACTGCAGTTCCTGGCTTCCTTTCTCTCTGTCTTGTCAATACTCAGTCTCTATCTGGCTGCTCTTTCCCTGCTTTCCTCTTCAATGCAAGTTCTTGCCAAGATTCCTCTGTTACTTTACATTAGCTCCCTTAAGCACTAATTTAATGTCAAGGCTTCCAATTCAGAAAGCCTTTCCAGTCACCACCTCCTATCCACCCCCTAACCCTGCAGAATCCAGCAAAACCACAGAGACTGAAAATACAAGGGAAAAAAAAAGGTCACCAAAGACATGGGAAGGGACAGGATCAACACATTTTCATCACTGCACTCTGAAAGAACTTCTGGCACATTCTGCTTGTCCTGCAATGAACTTAGCCCTGCTACTAACTCACAAGCTCCTAAGACAGAAACTGCTCCACTCGTCTCTGTGGCCCCTACCCTAATCTTACACTCAGATAGACAGGCATACCTGAGGATCTTTTGGATTAAAGGAGAAAAACCAAAGGTGAATACGTATGCAAGTGCTCGGTAAGCTGCAAGTGCTAAAGGACTTGCACCATCAAGAGCCTTTGTAAGAAACTCCAGGGCTGTTCTGAGCACAACACAGGGTCACAGCCTGTCTATGCTAGCTCTGCAGGACATCTGATGGCCAAATGCCCAAAAATATGGAAATGTCTATTCCTGAGCTGACCTGGGATTGAGAAGCACAGATTGCAGAGAGGAAAATAAGAAGAGGCGAAGAGGGGCACATACTCTAAAACCATTTCTTTCATTCGTTTTTTATTTATTCAATCTGTAAACAACCACTAAGCACTTATGAGGTTCCAGGAACTATTCTAGCCACTGGGAACAGAGCTTTGAAGAAGACAGATGAGGAAGGCTCTCCTGGATCATATATTTTAGTGAGAAGAGAGAGATGATAAATATAAATAAGAAAACAGCACGTAGTAGCATTATACCTTTTACCACTTCCCTCAACCATGACAGCCTTATCTGGTGTTTTTTTCCTTTTTCTGAGTATTCACGTGGACAAATCCAGTGCTTTGAGGTTTGTTTTATGTTATTTCTTTCCCTGCTATGTCAGCAGATACAGCACAGATGTGCTAGATTTTTCAATCTCCAACAAAACAGTCTTTGGATGAGCATCGCTACCCATTTTAAGCACTGCTATCCCATTTTGGGCGGCCTCTAAACACCAGCCCCCACAACAACCGAAAGGCTAGGGTTGCCTGGGCCCATGGTCTCAGAGACCTCATGTTCCTCTAGGAAAAGCAACGATGCTGTGGGTTACTTACCAGAGAGCCACTTGGGAATGCTTTTTCAGGTTGTGTTCAATTCTGTCAGAGCCCTCTGGACTCAGCTGATTACTGGTGGTAAATTTCTGTGTTATTTAGGGCACCGAAGTCCTACAGTCTTGACACAAACTTAAAATTAGAAATGCATTAAATATAGGAAAGAAGGAAGGTCATTCAGGAAAGGAGGCCTTCCGAGGGAGCTGCAGGACAAAGACGCCCTGGAAACTTCCAGGTTCATTAATGAGTTTTACACAAGCATTCAAGTGGTATTTCTCCTTCAGAAATAACACCGTGGAAAGCGTAGGGGACTGGCTCGAACCTCAGCTAACACAGCCGAGTGAGTGACTCTGCAAACTAAAAATAGCTCCTTTCCCACTCATTCTGACAGACTGCACTTAGACCCTGTGCACAGGTTGATCCTCTAACAGTTTTAGTTCTGCAGCAAAATGAGGGCTGTTGGCTTGACAATTACCCAATCTCTGCTCAACTCTTGTTTATTTCCATGTTTACTGCTCCTGTTCTAATGGCTCTGTGTGTGCACACATGTGTACATGTATACTGAGCTCTCCGGCTGGGATTTGGTGCTCCTGAACCAAACGTGGGCAGAATTTAAACCAGGAACATGACTCAGGACTGTGGCTGCAGACTGAGCCCTCAGAAGCACTGGGATTCAGGCTGTTTGCCTTGGATCTTCCCCTAATTCCTAGCTAGCCTCTCTGGGCCTCAGTTTCTCTCCTCAACTATAAAAATGGGAATGACCATTCTTATTCTGGCCTATTTCACAGCATCACTCTAGGACCAAATGAATGACATACTTGAAAGTTATTTTCCTTCAGACAGTGACAGGACAGACTAGACAGGCAGCCAATAGCAAAACTAGGCCTAGCCACTGGAATGGGTGGGAACTCTTGATTGCATCAGGAGTTCAAAGCCAATCTAGAGCTATGGTTTGAGTTTGTATTGTCCCCTCTGCTTGGAATGTCCTTCTACTTTTGCTAAATTCCTATAGATTTTTAAGAACCCAGTTCAAACAACACTTATTTTTTATTGGTATCTTTGGAATTAATCATTCCATCTTTCTGCTTCCCTGGCCTTTTGTTTAGAGCTCAGTGTCAAGAAGGAGGTAAACATCATTGAGACCCAGGAAAGCAGAGAATGTGGGACAGCACACACGGAGCCAATGGAAGGGGTGACAGGCACAGAATCAAAGAAGGAAGTGTCTATCCCAGGCAATGAGGGGACAGCCACAGGGACAAGAGTCAAAGATGAACTGTTACTTCTGGGAAGACCAGATAGGAATCTGGCCCTGGAAACATTAGGGAGTGAGCAGGGAACAGGGGCACCCTATGAGGTCCAAGGGCTAAAGAGCAGGGGTATCACACTAAGTCCCACAATTTAAGCTAGAACAGGAGGGCTTGGGAACAAGTAACAAGGGCAAAGAATAGAGCCAGGGAAAAGAATCAGAGCAAGACTGAAATGGCACTAAAGCGGCCTGGAACTTCTAGATTAAGTCCTTGAAAGTTGAATTAGCAGCCAGGGCTATAAAACTGAGGGACTCTAGAGGCGAGGGTCATTACAAGCAGAGATCATTTCCATCTCTAAATAAAAATTAGAGATGAAAAGGACTCTTAGATCTGTAAGAAACATAAGGAATTAATCAGTCTAACATCCCCAACCTACATATGGACAAACTAAGAACCCAAGAGGAAATGGGGTTTGCCAAACTCTCTCACGACAGAACCAAAATGAGAAGCTGGTTCTTCTAACTCTCAGTCTGGTCCTTGTCCCCTCAAATGCTATTCATCTTCCGTCAAGCAAGTCTCCTCATAGTTCCACTCTGACACTTCAGATGCCAAACTCCAGCTGTTTCAGGATCTTGGGAAGCCCCCAGTGAGCACAAGCACTTCTACCCAACTGTGAAATGTAGGGTGGAATTCAGAGCAAAGGTTCCACAGGAAATGTGCAGGTAGCAGCCCCACCTGGGGTTTGGAGAGCTGCTGGCTGTCAAGGAGCAAACTAACCTGTTTATGCGCCCCTGTTCTGACATGCGCATGAGGAGATCAACCCTAATCACTGTGCTACCCCTGGAATTTCCCAGGAATGGCTAGAGAAGCCCAGTAACAAAGGTAAAGTCAGTGAATAAAACAGAGTTTTCACCACTGTAAGAACATTAAAGGAAGAGCGGCTAGCTCTAAAACCCAAAGTCTTTCTTAGGCTAGAAATGGAATGGCTCAGAAAAATAAGAATTGAGACTCTTGGGGAATTAAGAGACCCTGACTCCCAGACTTCAAGATCTTCCATCCAGGAAAGAATACCTACAAAGGCAGGTATGAGGAAATAACCCTCAATTTTACTTCCCCTATAGAGAAAGTATTAGAGTTTTTTTAAGTACTCCAAGTCCCAGGCTCACCGTTTACCTACCATGTGACTGGGGGCTACGGGAGTTACACATTCTGAGCTCTAGTCTCCTTAGGAGACTCACAGAGCAGTGATTGTAACACCTGCGTGTGGATTTATTATGAAGATGAAATAATATCTGTAAAGAATTTAGCATACTGGCATAGTAAGGACTAAGTACCTTTGTGCTTATTTGCTTTCTTTTACTCACAGGAAAGGATGGTTATACCACAGGCCAGCTCTGGTTACCCCGACTTTTTTCTCCTGCTTGGCTTTCCTTCTAGAGCCTTCGGTAAAAATATCCCATCTGAGGCCCCAATCCGGATAGTTCATTTCTCCCCCTTCTCATCCCTTGTACATTAATGGCAATTTATAGAAATTAAAGGCAATTGGTCAGCCATATACTACACTAAGACCCTTGACGGTCAGGAATTGTCAGCTTAGTCCAAAGTTGTTCCTGCCTCCCCAGGTGTCCCTGCACCTCCCTGGACAAGTTCACGGCCAGGGTGACACCCAGTTTCGAAGAGCTTTTATCTTTTCCAAGGTGAATTCACTCCTAGAAGCTTAGAGTTCCCCCAGACCTGGCTTCCTCTGAGCCTTAGGCAACTATATACATGGCAGGCCAAACCTGGACGTCAACAGCTGGAGATAATTCCCAGACCCAGTTTACCACTGGGTAACAGCCTGGAGTCTGAACCTGCAATAAGGCAAGAGAGTACACACTCCAGGCCCCCAGCGACTGGAGGAGACAGGGAGGCAAACACTAAAATGTGTTGCCAAGGGGCTCAGGCCTCAAGCCCACTCCTCATACTGCTCTGGTAATAAGCTACATAAAATTCCATCAGTGCCAGGCTCTTAGGCATATGTTTGCGCTGGCCACATCTGCCACAGTTCTGCACTCATGGCTACCAAGGGCATAAAAGACTTCAAAGAGGAAAGAAAGAAAGGAAGGAACCAACAGTTTCTGAGGGCCTATTGCATACCAAGAACTTTGCGCGCTACCCTCACCAATACCTTATATATTACATAATGATCTCTTGTGTAATAATATATAACATGATAGATGCAATTACTATGTAATAATACCTTAGGTATTATTATCCTCATCTTGCCAAATGAACCAGAGACTCAGAAAATTCTATGAAGCCTCTGTGCCTCTGCTACTGCATGACCTGACCATAATGTCTTACGATCTGGGAAAGAAAAAAGCTGAAGGGTCTAAACTACTATGTACCAGGCTCTCAGCACCTTAACCCATTAAGCAGAACATAGTAGTTTAAATACTGTATCTCCTCATTCGCTGCTTACAGAGTCAACTTCTGCCAAATAGAATCTAGAGGAAAACAGCAAAAGTCATAAAAATGCTCATGAACCCCTGTAATTTCATTCCTAATATCATATCCTAAAAAAAACAGTTCAACACTGACTCACTACAGAGTTCTCTCTCTCTCTCCCTCACACACACATACACACACGGAAATGATCTGTCTGACATCCAAAGAATGGTTTGAAAAATCCCAGAACCTTCTAATCATGTAATATTATACTATGTAGCCATTTTAAATGGGCACTTAAGGATCAAGAGGAAATAAAGCAAATCATTTGTGATAAAACAATTAAGAAACTGAAAACAAAACATCATAAATGCCATCACTACAACTCTGTAGAAGTACATGCACGTACAAATGCAAAAAGGAATGTAGTTGTGGTAGGGTGGCAAGATTACGGACGGCTTTATGATCATGACCATGTGTAAACTGTCTCTGCAGTGTTGTGCAGTTCCTTTTCAATCGAAGAGAAAGGGAGAGAGAAAAAGACAGAGAAACTTAACCTAGCACTAAGGAAGGGCCCAGGAGGACCAGGGCTGGGATGTGAAGCAGAAATTGAGAACCGTCCTACATACCCGGAAGGAGGAGGCCAGAAAGGCCTCCGGGGAAGGGAAGCCCTCTAGGTATGGAGAGGGTTGTAATTAGTCTGATGCTAATTACAGAAGTCTCACTAGCTTATTAATTTTTTGACAGACTCTGAATGAAGACTGAATTCCTTCATAAAGCCACCTTGGGTTCAGAGGCACATTTCCTGCATGGCCACCCTTATTCTTCTCAAAACCCTAGCCTTTTCTTTTCTTTTTTTTTTTTAAGAACAGCAATAAAGTAAAATTTGGTAATCAAAACACGCACCCTAGAGAAATTAAGGCTCCTGACTTAAATGCAGAAATTCAAGCCATTTTAGAAAACCAAAGGGGCTTGAATAAGCATGTTTTCCATACTGGGAAATATAAACAGAAGTGAAAAATATTTAGCTCAGTATTAAAGGCCGCTTGCTCTGGTTCCAACCCGTCTTTCTGACATTATCCATAAGTGCCCCTGCAGACATCCCATGCTCTAGCCAAACTGAACCGTCCATGTTTTCTTCACTTTCTTACCCCCATAATTCTGTTCAAGTTGTTGGGCTCACTTAAAGGTTCTCTTCTCTGCTACAATTTCTTGTTCATGTCTCACCCATGCTCTAAGACATAGCTCAAAGCACATCATTCTCAAAATCTAAGCCAATACCTATACCCTGTATTCAATTCTCACTCTCCACAGTGGACCCAGAGTACTCTGAACCTATATAAAGGAGTTACACACAGTTTGTCTTATCATATAGTTAGCCAGGTAACTGACTTTTCTACCATATTGAACTATGAGCTCCTCACGGGCAAGGACCCCTTCGGATTCCTACATGGAACTTATCATAATGCCTGGCACACGGTAAGCCCTCAATAAATGCTTCATTGAAAGACAAAAAGGAGAGACACATCACATATCTGAGAAGCCACATCCTACCTCAGTTGCTCCCGATAAGCAGTGCAGAGATGAAGGCATGCTGTTCTGTGGTCTTGAGCAGGGGAGAGATGAATCCTGCTTTTCTAGTTTCCAGCCTTCGTGAGACTCCAGCATCCTCCCTAGTTGACCATAGTCTGCTCGGCCCCAGGTAAACATCTTGCCAGTTTCTAAAAACAAACATTTGAATGAAGGCTACATTCCACAGCTGTGCTCTCATGGGTCAGCAATGAATTATAAGAGAAAGCATGAACATTCATTTAGCACAAACTATTACGTGCCAGGAGCCCTCCTATCTTCCTATAAAGAAAGCACATACATTCACATACATTCAGGTGAGGACTAAGGTTCAGAGAGGTTAAATGACTTGGCCAACATCAAACACATCATGAGTACCACATTCAAATAGAGGTTGATTGTAAAGCCTATGCTCTTGCATTTTAAATAGATACAGATATGGACATGACTACAGATAAAACTTCAACCATCTTTTATGACCTACTGACTCCATGCCCCACACCTTCCTTGTGTTTGCCCAGGTGCCTGTTTTCAGGACCTCTTCTCCCTTACCCATTTAGGCATCGTGAAGTTCCTCATGCCACACTCTCTTAGGGATCTTCCTCTTAGCCCAAATAATGGCCAATTTCATGTGTTTTCTCCTCCAAGTAACATAAAAGGACTTTTCAGAATATATGTTCTTACCCAAAGGAGCAATTCTAGCTGTTCCAAGGCAAGTGTCTATGTGTAGCAGAGGGAAGGGAGTGAGAGAAGACCAAAAAAAGGTAAAACCATTTGGAACCAGAAAAGCATACAGTCCCCCAGGGGTACCACATGGGAAACTGGCCAATACTAAAGATAATAGAAGAAAATTAAGTTTGGAAAAGGAGAAATAGCCTTTCTTCTCCCGGATAAGAGAAAATTCACCAAGCTCATTCAGTTGTACCAAGTGCCGCGTTTGTTATTTCAACAAAATGCAAAATCCGATGAGGCATAGATTATTAACAGATTCTCTGCAATAAATATGCATAACCATGTGCGCTGTATAAATTCTTTATACATGTTTATTTTAACAAAGAAAAACTTTGCTTAAGAGACAAAACACCAAGTAATGCATATTAAATCCTAGACAAATCTACTACATACTCTGTGTTTGGTATCAGAGCTTCATCTGGTCCCACATTTAACATATGGTTTATAGTGTCAGCTAAAAAACAACCATAGATTCATGCGGGAAATGTCAGAATATCACAGGGATACAAGGCTCTGCAGGAATGAACTTCCCGGGATCAACCTGCTGGCAGACACTAAGAAGCAGATACCAAGCAGTTGACAGGAATCTGACTTATGGGCTTCCTCAAAGAAGGAACAAAGTCTGTGCAATCCACAAGGTACCTGGTTTATAACAAGGGCCTGGAGTGGTTCCATTCAGATATACTATTTCATGGATCTACATGTGCTATTCCTTTTGCTATCAATCCCCTTTCCTTACCTGGTAAACTATGACTCAACCTTGAGAACAGGGGTCCTCAAACTTTTTACACAGGGGGCCAGTTCACTGTCCCTCAGGCCATTGGTGGGCCCCGGGACAAGTCGGCTGCTAAGCAGGACAGGCAGCAGCAACAAAAACATCCAGTGGGCCAGATAAATGTCCTAGGCGGGCCGCATGTGGCCTGTGGGCCGTAGTTTGAGGACATCTGCTTTAGAGTCTATCTCATACTAGTCCTATGAAAACTAGCTCTTGACTCCACAACTCTCTCCAGAAAGGTGAAACTCACCTTCCTGTGAACCACCTTTACTATTATACGCACCAAGTAATCTGCTGCCATTAACAGGTGAGAAAATGAAGGTTCAGAGAAGTGACCTGCCCCGGGTCACGCAGCTCAGCCATGTCTCTTTCTACTAGCCATGGCAGCACTCTGCACTGGTTGTTCAAACTGGTCACCACACCCTTCTTTCACTTCTGTGGTATTAGACTCTAAGAGGCCCCTGTGCCCAGGAGCCATGAAACCCATGAAGCATCTAAAACTGGCAAACTGTCCAACCTGAGCTGGCTAGATTTTATAACGAGACTGCCTGGGCAGAAGATTCCCCAGAAACCAGAGGAAGAGATTGTTGTTGCTTAAATGACCTTAGCATTCCTAAGCTGGGAAGAACTAGGAAGTTGCTATCTGCAAGACTACAGAAAGAACTGCATTATCACAAATCACAAAATGAGTCCTTTCTTTAACATCAAGTAAAACATCTCAGAACTTTCTCTGATATTGATTATTGATGTCTAAGACAGGCAAGATTGCCAGAACATGGTGCTACCATTATTACATCTCCAATAGCAATTCAACCATTCCACTTACATAGCAAGCACTTTTCACCTTCAAAGCACTTTACAAAGATTAACTAATTAATCCTCATGCTCCCTGGGGAGGCCATAGACATTCCAGTAGAGACAAGTCCAGAAACCAGGCCAACAAGATGTTCAGACTTGAGCCTCAAGCCTAACTTTGGTGCATTCCCTGAACCCGTCTCTCCTCACAATAAACCCTGCATCAGAAGGCTCACAGAGGGCAGAAGAGGCCCTTTTATTTTCACTTTTCTTTTAAACAGACATTTATTGACCACCTCCCCGATACCAGGCACATTCACAGATATCACCCCAATTAATCCTTACTATAATGCTGTGAAGATATATAGGTTATTAATCAAACTTATGTTACAGATGAGGTTAAATGACTTGAGTTCAAATAACCAGCAAGTGGTAAAATCAAGATTTAAACCTGTTTCTTCTATTTCCACGTCCAGTGATTGCACAGCTGCTGTCAGGAACTGATGAAACGTGGCTGACAGAAACAGCCATTTGACAATGTTTGAGGAGGGGGGAAACCCAGATTAAATGGATATGCTGTGTGTACCATCCAGCTTTCCTCACTAGGATGATCTCCCTCCCAGGAGGCCATGCAGAACTCAGGACTAGAAGTGCTAAAATAAGGCATTAAACACACGGATTATGATTTTATGTCACCTGGAGTAAAATAACAAATCCACATACAAAAAGTGTTCATTAATGCATTGTAGATAAATGTCTGCTTCAAGCTGATGCATACTGTCAAATCCAAGGAGATTCAGATCACAAATTTAACAAATGGATCTTTTCCTTAGAGTAAAGGATTATATATTACTGTGATAAAAAATAGATATATTAATGTCATCCAAAAGTATAGGTATATGTCTCCAAGTAAATGATAAATGAGAGAAATGACAAAACAGCTCAAAATAAAATCAGCAAGTGAAATGTAATTTAAAGGCATGTCCATGTAAGAATTGACACAGAATAACCACAGAGCAAGAAGGTCTTGACACAACACAGAAAACAATGGGGGCCAAATGTGTACCGAGAAAATACACTTAAAGGGCTTGGAACTAGAAATGGCCTGGCAGGCTTATGGACCAAGTGGATTTAAGGTGAACTTCTGGATAAGAAAAGAAAATGGGAGAATGAGGGAGGATATTATAGGAGCAGAGAAAGGGGATGAGCAATGACATGGACATTGAAAGGGAATTAGGACGACAGGCTGGGACCTGCCACATGGAAATGCCAGGCTTGGGGTCTCCAAACATGGTTGCATGCACTCCTCTAACAATAAAATATTTTTTAACATGCCACCAATATATATACATTCATTTATAAAAGTATGTACTTGTATTTACAAATTATAAATATGTGCCCTTACTCAAAAATATATACTATAAAACAAACTCAAAAATGGAAAATGTAAGCCAAGCATGGTGGCTCACGCCTGTAATCTTAGCAATCTGGGAGTCCGAGGCAAGACTGAGACCCTGTCTCTATCCCAAACAGAAAAATTAGTCAGGCATTGTGGCAAGCGCCTCTAGTCCCAGCTACTCAGAGGGTGAAACAGGAGGATTACTGGACCCCAGGAGTCTGAGGTTGCTGTGAGCTAAGCTGATAGCATGGCACTCTAGCCTCGGGCAGCAGAGTGAGACTCAAAAAAATAAAAAAGAAAAAGAAAAGAAAATATTCAAGAATAGGATAAAAACATATAAGAAGTTATAAGAGTTTCTTCTACACCCTGGCAATTCACCTGCATGGTTATTTTAGGGACTACTATTAAGTAGACGATAGAGAGACTGCAGACTTTTGAGCAGGGGTGGAGCCTAATAAAAGGAATGTATAAGGTTGGTACATCTGGCAAAGGATTATAGACACAATAGTATGCATAGCTAACAGTCTACAGCAGCTACTATATACCAATTACTATTCTAGGATAGCATTCTATACAGTATTCCGTTTATCCCCCCCCCCCCAACAACCTTGTGAGATTACCATTCCCTATTTTTTCAACAGTGAACAAGGTACTTACCCAAGGCACAGAGATAGTAAGTGAATAGGGAAGAAAAGAAAAATAAAACTACTATAATAATAACAAGTCAACAATGCATCAGGGTGGACTTAAAACCAGGATTGGAGTCATAGGAAAACAAAAAAGAACTACCGAATTATCAGGGCTTAGCACCCCATTACATGTGAGAAAAAGGAAGGGGAGGAAATGAAACTACTCTGAGATTTCAGAATTTCAAGGTTAGTCGGAAGATGGTGTGTCTTTAAAAGAAACAGACAAAGGGGTAGACACACTAGACCAGGGGTCCCACCAACAGGCATCATGAATTGTTATTTCATTACCAAATTGTTTAACTCTCCTAGAGCCTTTTGCAAACATATTATCAAATAATCACATATATATAAAAGAGGAAGTAAGGAAAAAGACTACCAGGTACAAAGCCCAAGAAATGGAGATACTCTGAAGGCCGAGTGAGTGAACGGTGAATATTCAAGAGGCTAATTTCCTTTACCATCCATCAAGGGCGGCAGATGCTACAGCCACAGCTGTACACACGAGAAGCAGCTCTGGCAATATCTGAGCTCTTTAGGGAAGAGAAATTTCTACCTTGTTCCAGGTAGTCCTGTAGGCTATAGGAAAGTAGATTTCCTAATAGCCATGTTTTCTTAACAGAATCTGTCAAAAAATGGAATAGAATGCCATGAAGATAGCAAAATGGAGTTACGAAAGGATGTTAGAAAACCAATGGGTTAGATGGAGAAAAACCTCACGACCTACCCAGTCCCCCAAATATTTTAGGATGCTATAAGGCCTTCTAGAACATGTGCACATAAAGAGAAGGAGGTCACTCTCAACCTACGCATTTGTTTTTATAATTCTTCTGTTTACAAACACCATTTACTCTCTAGGTTACTCATTCTAAGTCCCTAGAAAGTAAAAACCTGACTTTTGGAACTCATCCTTCATTCTGCCATGTGGATACTTTATAAAAAGGTATTTAATGATAATAACCAAAGACTGGTCAAACACAGAAATCACTGCCCAAGAGTCACCCAGTGTCACCTTCCTCTCCAAGAAGCAGGCAAGAGGGAAGGAGAGAGCTTAGAGCACAGGTACCCAAAGCAATCACACCAGGCTGCTTTCTGTACAGCATGCACCACACTGCTCTTCCACAAGGCCTCCACATGGTTCTTCTCTTCTGCTTCTTCTCTACAAGGCCTCTACGTGGTTCTTCTGTCCCCATTTCCTACGTTACTCCTACTCACTCTTCTACTCTGCTGACTCCACAACCCAGATCAGACTCTGCTATGCAACAATCTCAGAGAACTGTGTTCCTCATCTTGGGAACACTTACCTCAGTTTATAAATGTAAACTCAGTTGGAGAACTGTTTGATTAACATCCATCTCCTCGTCCAGAGAACCAGCTCTATGGTAGCAGAGATTGACTGTCTTTGCTCACCCCTGTATCTTAGAATAATGCCCAGGACAAAGCAGATACTCAATAAATATTTGCTGCCTGAATGAACAAACGAATCTAACCATCTCTCTACTTATCAACCCACCTACCTCTTGCTTACCACTACTTAATATAATTCACTGGCTCCATAATCTTGAGCAAATTACTCAACCTCTCTAAGTCTTATCTGCAACATTGCCTAAAGCACACGGCACATACTAGTGACTATCAGACATCATTACTGTTATTCCCCAAACTGAACAACACAGTCTTAGCAAGGATTTCCATGGTTCCACCTGCAGTATCTACCAATTTGTCAAATCTTCTCAACCAGTTCCTACATACCAATGTCTTAGCACAATGCCCCTAAAGATATCAAAGAAGAATGAGAGCATTGAAGCCTACATCATGAAATTTTGAATGTTTTTTTTTAAATTTGAGCATAGTGGCTGGCACATCAGAGGCTCCTGATGAAAAAAAATTAATTAAAACTAAGGAAAAAAAAAAGAGAGTGGAAGGAAGCAATCGATAGAGAAGACAGATAAAGTAAGGTGAGCTGGATAAGAGAGAAAGCTTTAGCTCAAGACTCATCAAGACTTGGATCCTAATTTTGTCTTCCTCTCCAGCCACCTGGCCTTGAACAGGTCTCTTCTTCTCTTGCCTAGTTTTCCCATTCATAAAATGAGGAGTTAGAATAAATGACCTTTCAGACATCCTCCTGATCTAAACGTGAATCATGTTGCCTAAAAATCTTCAATGTCAAAATGAGTAGTATACAATTTGACTGGAACTTTTGGAATATTTAGTCTGACCAGTATTCTAAAATAAAACATCCACTCCAATATCAAAGACCATTCACATAATTAATAATTTAAATAAAAATTGAGACCTAACTGTACATTCTATTATTTTTTAGTAAAATTTCCAGTTTCTTAAACTGTATCATAAATAACATCACATAATAAAATGTATGAAATTTTTTAAAAGTTAATACATGAATAAAAATTTCTAAACCTGGGCTACCCAATTAAAAAAGGGGAGAAGGTATCTTACAGGGGTACAAGTGAATCTCTCTAAGAGTAGAATGAGAATGTTTTAAAACAATAACTGAGAAAATGACATGAAGGCTGTGTTGATCAGTTTGATGGAAGTATTTCGGATTGCATGTGAAAACCCCACACTGTACTCCAGAAGTGCATTAATGTATATAGTTACCATTCAATACATAAAAACAAAATTATGCAAAAAAAAAAGTAGTATACAACTAGTGTGTTTTTCATAAGCTGAAGTCTCCTGTTTGTTTTTTTTTTTTTTCTTATTGAGACAGGGTCTTACTCTATTGCCCAGGCCAGAGTGCAGTGGCATGATCATAGCTCACTACAACCTTGAACTCCTGGGCTCAACAATCCTACTCTTTCAGCCCTCAGAGTAGCTGGGAATACAGGCAGGCTACATCATGCCTAGTTAATTTTTCTTTCTTTCTTTTTTTTTTTTTTTTGCAGAGATAGGGTCTTGCTATGTTGCTCAGGCTGGTCTCAGACTCCTGACTTCAATTGGTCCTCTAGCCTCAGCATCAGCTTCCCTCAATTCTAGGAATACAGGCATAAATCACTGAGATAATAACCTTTTCTTATTACAAAGTTTCCAAGGTAAAAAAAAAGTTTTCATGAACTAGGGAGGATTCCCTCCTTCTTGATATTACAGAATGATTTCTTTAAGATAGGTACCAGTTCTTCACAGAGCTTGTAGAATTTGTCTCTGAATCCATCTGATCAAGGGTTTTGTTTGTTTGTAGATTTATTACTCCTTCAATCTCTATAGTTGTTATTAGTTTGTTCAGGATTTCTATTTCTTCCTGGTTTAGGCTTGGGGAGTCGTGTGTTTCTAGGAATTTATCCATTTGCTCTAGGTTTTTTACTTTGTGTACATAGAGATTTTCCTAATATTCCTGGATGGCACTTTATATTTCTGTGGTATCTGTTGTAATGTCACCTTTTTAATTTCTGACTGAGCTTATTTGAGTCCTTCTTCTTCTATTTCTGGCTGATCGACCTATCAATTTTGTTTATCTTCTCAAACAACCAATTTTTTATTTCTCTGATCATTTTTATTTTTATTTTGCTTCTATTTAGTTTAGTTCTGTTCTGAGTTTTGCTTTTTCTTTCCTTTTGCTGGCTTTTTCTTCTTTTTCTAGTTCCTTGAGATGTGACATTAGGTTGTAAACTTGTAGTCTTTCTTTTTAGATGGAAACTTGCACTGTGGGCTGAAAAAGAACCTCTCAACTCAAAGATTAGGACAGGTCTGAAGCAAGAAGTTTATTTCACTTTCTAAGGGAGGTTAGGGGATGGCATGATAGAAGGAATGGCAATCTCAAGGATGTGTGACTTGGGGTTCTACTGGGATAAAAAATAGTGCAGTTATTGTTTAAAATGATAGCAAGAGGTCGTGTTTTTTTATTTTTTGTCTGTTAGACTGGCTTTACTTGACTTTTCAGAACATGGTCTATTAGATATAGAGGAGTCTGCTCAGTACTGTTCTAGTTCTATAAAACAAACTCTTAGAAGAAAACAAGTCGCAGGTGGTTAAGCAACCAAAGGAGCAGTTGTGTGCAGTGATTTTTCCTTTTTAAAAAATGTTAGACAGCTTACTAACAATGCTGTCTTTTCAACCATCCCTTCTTCTGGGTACAGTTGATATTCCTATCAGTTGACTCCAAGACTGGTGTGTTTGGATGATGGTCATTTGCATATAGTGACTTTTCCCTTTTTTATGTCAAGTGACTTAATAATAATGCTGTCCTTTCATTTCTTTTTTTTTCTTTTTAACTGCTGCAAATCATTTCTGTCTTTTTTAATGTGGACGTTTAAGACTATGAACTGCCCCCTTAGCACTGTTTTTATTGTATCCCATCATTTTTTTTAAAAGGTTGTCATTTGGCTCGACACCTGTGGCTCAATCGGCTAAGGCGCCAGCCATGTACACCTAAGGTGGCGGGTTCGAATCCCCAGCCCGGGCCCGCCAAACAACAATGATGGCTGCAACCAAAAAATGGCCGGGTGTTGTGGTGGGCACCTGTGGTCCCAGCCACTTGGGAGGTGGAGGCAAGAGACTCGCTTGAGCCCAGGAGTTGGAGGTTGCTATGAGCTGTGATGCCATGGTACTCTACCCAGGGGGATAGCTTGAGGCTCCGTCTCAAAAAAAAAAAAAAAAAGGTTGTCATTCAATTTAAGAAATTATTTGATTTTCATCTTAATTTCATCACAGACCCAAGAATCCTTTAGTGGTAATTTAAT